>SJYA01006899.1:0-23515 GCA_006410615.1 Neotragus moschatus
GCTGGCATATTGAGTGAAGCACTTTCACAGCATCATCTTTCAGGATTTGAAATAGCTCAACTGGAATTTAGCCAAATTCCTTCTAACCCAGTTTCCTGGGCATTGCAGTCATAGGATGGCAACAATATATACATTTAAGGATTATTAATAATCTCTCTAGAGACATATGCTAAGCAGTGGGAAAAGAATAATTTTTAAAATCACTGAAGAAAGGGGACCTTGTAATTTGTTCTGAACTCTGTCTCTCAGTGGTTTTGAGTCAATTGGTTAACCTATCCAGGTTTCACTTTATCTGTGGAAAAATGACAATAATGACTACCTTTGGACTGGCTATGAGGATTAAATCAAATGCTATTTTAAGATCTGGGCACCTAGGAAGTACCTAAAAACATGTTAATCTTATTCCCCCAAGGTCACTGGAGAATTACTAATCCATGAAGTGTGTCACAGAACAGTGAAATAAACATAGAATTTTATTTTTCAGAAACAGAATTGTATATTTTAAGATGTCCAGGAAACCAGTGGTTTAAATGCACTTAAGATTTATTGAAATTATTGTTCTACTACATTGTAAGTATCAGTCTCCCATCTAGACTACTTGTTCAAAGTCTTTTATTCCAGCTAAATATCAGATCAACAGACAATAATGAGGAGTATCCTGCCTGGAATTTGATACTGAACCCTAAGACGATGACAACCAGGCAAGTGTGCTAGGCATGTACTTGGATACAGCCTATGATGGTCAGAAATATTAACATTTCCCCTTGGTCCAAGGGGATGGGTCCACTAAGCTGGGCATCCATGTGTTTCTATGTAACATTCGTTACAACAATTTTGGAAACTCATTGTGTGCTTCCTTGAATTTCCCTAAAATAGAATGAATGGGACAGTTTCAGTTCTATTCTAAACTCACTGTATGTTATTCTTCCTTTTATTGCACACTTGTAGCATTAGACTTAGAAGACAATCCCTGTATTCTATCTAGTATTTAGTGTTCCATGTGATGGTTTCTTTATTATATATGACTGGGCTGTTTTCTAATTTCAGATAGTTATTTCAGGAAGCTAGTGGTGTGCTAGCTGTAGCACACCCTGTAGCTAGAGCTACAGGGTGCACATTACTTTTTCCAAAATTATTTCAAATTTTCCATGAAAAAAATCTAGCAAATCAAGATTGAACCACTGTTGAACATCGTCATGCTATCTCTATCCTAAAACCTTTCTCCAGAGCTTCATACCATTTTCACATGTGTGATGTCAGGATTTCTCAAAATGCGAAGATAAGTTCTTGCCACATTATAAACCCACGTTTAGCATGAGCATGAGCTCTACCTGAGCTCATATTAATACTGTGTATATACTTGGAATGAATCCCACTGATTCTGACATCTGAGAATTTGCTCTAGTCTGACAGGCCTTGGAAAGGAATCAGCCAGCTTCTAGGGAAACCAGAGTGCCTCATTTTTGCTTTCTATTTCAGTAGCCTTGTATGCTTACTACCCCCAGAATTAAGCTTACACAGCATTTTCTAGGATATTAGCTTACATAATCTCTGCAAGTCAATGTGAAGGGAATTACCATCACTCTTTTACAAATGAGAAAGTGCAAAGCTGAAGAGGTTACAGCTAGGAAATGTCAGCTGTAACTGGAATCCCTGCCCTCGGTATTCAGATTCCCTGTCCTCTTCCCTCCACTAAGGTCTTTCAGTTCCCGTGTCCTATAGATGAACATACTCGTATTCGTCAGCTCATTACCTCAGCTACCAGCTTTTCCTGTTCATGCTATTTTACCTTATCACAAGACTCTGATCTTCAAGTAGCTGATGGGCCATGAGTCTTCAAAATTTTTCTAAAGTCTAAAATTGACTCCCTGTTAAGAAGATGAGAAGATTTGTAGATAATACAAATTATGTCAGGACACATGTAGTTCTGGTACTTAATAGCAAAAGAAGACATTTAAATTTATCTTAAATTCCTTTGTAAGATTTACATTTAACCCTTCCTACTGTTTAAAACCTACCCTGTTCATCCCAAACCATAGCGAAATCCTTCAAAATTTACTATCTACACCATTCACTTGTATTTCATAATGAATGCCCTATATACCTATTATTGTTTCATTATTACTTATTTTTTCATATAAGAATTGCCTCTAGGGGCTAAGCTTATAGAAAGAAAGCAGGAACTATATCTTAAAGTTTTCTTGGTTCCTTAGATTTAAGGTTACCAATGTGCTGTGCTTAGTCACTCAGGTGTGTCCAACTCTTGCGGCACCATGGACTATAGCCCATAAGGCTCCTCTGTCCATAGGAATTCTCTAGGCAGGAATACTGGAATGGTTTGCCAGCCCTCCTTCGATCTTCCCAACCCAGGGATCGAACCCAGGTCTCCTGCATTATAGGCAGATCCTTTATCAGCTGAGCTACTCGGGAAGCCCGAGTTGCCTGTAAGTGTACTTATTTTTAAATGGGCCAGGGATAATATATTGTTACAGCCATGATAATTGGCTAACATTAATCTGATTTTGTTGGGTGGTCATGTGATCCAGAAATGACAATGAGATATAAGTAGATTAGGTCTGGCAAAGCTTTTTGTTTCGTTCTTGGATGGGTAGAGAGAAAAGAACTTGCTTACTCATTCCTTTTCTTTCTTCCTGACCTGAATATGGACATATGGCCTGGTCCTGTGGCTGCCATCATGTGACATGAGGCACAAAGCAATAGATTGGAGAGAACGGCCAAATATGGTAGGGCAGAAAAATAGAAAAATTCTCTTTGATGACATCAATGAATAGCTGCTAACCAGTAGCTATTTCCCTCTAGTATTCTTATTAATGAGATATTATGTTTGTATTGTTTATGCCATTTTCAACTTAGACTATATATTTAATACTGAAGTTGAAGTACACATCTTTCTTTGAACTTCCTAAGACACACACTGAATTATGGTGAAAATATATTCAAATTGTATCCCCACGTTAAATGCAAAATTAGATTTCAATATGGTTGAAATAGTTGAAAGTGTTAGTCACTCAGTCATGTTCAACTCTGTGACCCCATGGATTGCAATCTGCCAGGCTCCTCTGTCCATGGGATTCTCCAGGCAAGAATACTGGAGTGGGTTGCCATTCCCTTCTACAGGGAATCTTTCTGACCCAGGGATTGAACCCAGCTTTCCTGCGTTGCAGGCAGATTCTTTACTGTCTGAGCCACCAGGGAAGCCCTAAGAATGTTGGAGTGATGTTTCCTACTTCAGGGGATCTTCCCAGCCTTGGGATTGAACCTGCATCTCTTGCACTTCCTACATTGGCAGGCAGATTCTTTACCACTAGAGCCACCAGGGAATCCCCCTTTAATGTATACTGAGGCTGAAATGCCAAATCCTAATTCAGTGAAAACAATTATGTAGCAGATATAGGGCCATGGGTATTTATAGTTTGTTGTTGTTGTTGTTGTTGTTGTTGAGCTTTGAAGTCATATAAGCAATATGTAATATTTTTTATTTCTTCTTATAAGGAATTTTGACCCATCTAGGTTGCCATACAATGAATGGAGGACAAAACATAGTTCCCCTATATATAATTTTAAGTTTCATAATAGAAACAAATCACTGTATTATGGAAAATTCCCAGAATATTGCCATGGAGGAAAGAGGTTTTAGGATCTGAATTTACCTACTTTACCAGTCTTCTTTGATTTGATTAATTAAATCATTACATCACTCTGCCTTTTTCTTGGTTATATGAAGTTTGGAGAAGGTCATTTAGTTGGTTTTTTAGTCTATCAGACAAAATCAGCTGGTCAATTGCTGAATTAGAGAGAAAGGAAATACTGACTCAACCCATTTGAGCAGAGAGCAGCGTGGGCAGGGAGGGTCAACCTTACACATCTTTTATTGCAGAATAGTTTCAAATCTCTTGAGACTGGATGAGTGGGAGAGAATGTATTATGCTTCTGAAGTAGAAGCTATCTAGGAGGACAGGAAAACAACCCTTTAGTGCAGAAAAAGATTGAGAGCCTGCTTTCCACACAGGCCACCATTTGACCGTTTTGGTATCTGTGCAGCAACTGGAGGTTTCTGAGCCTTAAGAATCTACAGTCATTAATACAAAACTGGAACTAATCTTAGCCTTGGCATTTTGTCTGGAGAACAGAATTGGCCCTGTGATCCATAAGTGACTCACTGAGGAAATACTTGGGCATGCTGCACAACATGAGGGTAATATTTTAACAACAGACAAACGTGTATTACATGAGGAAGAATCATAAATGAAAGGAAAATAAATTAAGGAGTCAAGAAACCAGAGGGAGGCTTCACAGCAAGAGGCAGATACCATTACCCTGGAAGTGAAACGCCAGCACTTTGGAAACAAAACATATGTGCTGCAATCATCAATGAACTCAAAATGAGACTTAAGAAATAACCACCCCAGTTTGCCTTCACTTCCTTTGTGCTTGCCGCATGCCAAATAGTTGAATATAAAATTTCCTAATGGATGTAAGAGCATTTTATAAATTAAATGCTCTGAAAATATAAGCTATTAGCATCATTATTGGGGAAGAGGAGACCACCATGTTACTCGGGTTATGATGTCTAATAGCCAAATAGTTTTCCCAGAAGGAAGCAATGAAACTCGAAACAAAATTAAAAAAAAAAAAAGATTCAGTGTTTGGTCTTGAATCGGGTTTCCAATGAGAATCTCTTTTTAACATAAAGTGTGTTAGAACTGTAGTAACCATGAAGGAGAATGTTGGTATTTTTCTGCAGTATTTCAGAGGAGCTGAAATAATCTGAGCCATGACCCACAGCACCTAGGACAGGGTTGGCAAATAAGCAAAGTATTGCCTTTCTCCCTTTCCTGCTCATGGAAGACACTGGTAATCCATCATGGCATTCTGCTGATCTCATCAGCAACCTTAGAATTCTTGTCCACACAGCCTTCCAAGAAGCAAAAATGAACTAATCAGTACAATGAGCTGAAAACCCAATTGCTGTCTTGGGCCTAGATGGTTTAGAGTGCTGTTTTAGTTCTCTACCCAGTCTGTTAGTGGAGTGGTTCCAGTTCTGTGGAACACATCAAAAGGAGATACCCATTTAAGGACTAATAATTGTGTCAGTGATAACAAACATCAAGAGCAACAATAATGATAATAATAATATCTACCATTCAGTTAGCCCTTATTATGCTCCAAGAACTTGTTGCAGTGCTTTATGTAGTATTATTAGCTCCATCTTACCGATGAGAGAAACCAAGACAGAGTAAGTGAATAACTTGTCAAGACTCAGGGGATTTAAACCCAGTTCTCTTTGACTCCAGGGCCCACACCGTTAACCAGGTTATGAACAGAACTTGAGGCAAAACAAGAGACTTTATTACATCGTTCATTATCTGCAGCCATATTAGACCCTTCTGTGAAGTAGAAGAGGAATTCTCCTTCTCGTTTTTCTTAAGGTAGCCGGTGATTCTAGTCTACCACCTGAGAAACTGACATTTCTGGAAGTTACTCCAGACAGTGTAGAGAGAAATCCAGTCATCTCAGACTTCAAAGTACTTATTTAAACTCAGCAAAGTTCACACAGTTTATACAAAAAGATTTTTGCAGGAAATGAAGATGTCATTTCTGTTTTTTCTGTTCTGTGTGTACAGTCATCCTCCCCCTTACCCCGACCCTAGGACATGGCCATTTATCACAAAGGCGGAACGTGTACAGATCTCAGTCAGGGCACAAAGGTCTTCAAATGCAGCGGGAAAACCAGTCAGACTTTCTGGAGTTTCAAAAGCTATTTTAATAAGCAATCTCTTAGAAAATGATAATTTTTATACAGATACTAGATAATACTCCAGTCTTGGTCATATCCGGGACACGATTCAAGTTTGGTCTTTCCGGAAGCATTATTATGGACATGGGAACATGACCGGGGGCGGGGGGGGGGGGGAACAGAGTTTTTTAGTTTTCCAAGTCTTGCTGTAGCAAATAAAGGCAAAATTAAGATAACCAACTTGAAAAGTGTTGATACATTTCGCTTTATCACTGAAACCCAACATCTTTAGGACCCAGCATCTTTAGGATTTCCTGCTGTTCAACAGAGATTACTCAAAGTGTGATAATGAGGTTGTTCACAGAGAATAATTACTGAGTCATTTGCTTATTACTGAACTTTAGAAGGACCAGGTAAACCTCTTCTGACAGAGTAGGAAAAATTGTTTTTAGTAACTTCATCTTTATTTCTGATCTACTTTTTTCTCTGTGTCCTCTCATCTCTGCCCTGAACTCCCAGCCCAATTCCACCTCTGTCCCTGACTCAAGATTCTTTGCTGCTTCTAATCCCTTTTTCTATCTTCCCTTTAGAGTTCTCATCAAAATTTATCTTCCCCGAGTCCCTCCCTTTAAGTCTTGCTCTTTGCTAAAGAACCAAAAGATCTAGTCGAAATATTGATCCAGATTTAATAACCTTAATATTTCTAGCATCATGTTAGGGCTTGTGGGAAAATGAATTGGAGGAGAGGGAAAAGGGCTTTTTGGTTCTTACCTGTTAATAAAAACCAAACTATTTAGGAAGACAGCCCTCTGACTATGAATAGGGCCAGTACCAGGGCTGAATTGAGGTGGATTGAGGGCTTCCAATCTATCCCTTTCTAGCACTGAATTTCTTACACCGAAATGGCAAAAGAGATAAAAGATTCCCTACCTAAGCACACCCTGAACCATGTCCCCCAACCATCCTACACCTCCGACTGGAAATGATGCGCACAACTAAGAAGCTAGAGGCAGAGGTCACTAGCAAACCCCCACCAGCCCCAAGTAGAGGGTGGCTTCCGTGTGTCTGTGCTGCAGTGTGGAGAGCAGCAGTCCCTGTCGTGCAGGGGCCATCTGTGACTGGAGTGGCAGTTGAGCCATTGAGAGGAGCAATTACAAGGCCCTGCTGACGTCAATACTTGGAAAAGAGCTCTGCCTGTTTTAAAAAGCTGCTGTCCATTGTATTAAGCAACATCACTTAAAATAATCGAGGTGATCTATACATGTAATAATAGCCAAAGTACTTGTACTTTCTGCTCCTGCTTCACAAATGCGTGAATGCAGTGAGCTAACCGGAGTTGCTATGCTCAGAAAGATTATTACAGGAGAGTTTTTCTCTGCTCCTGTCTGTCTCTGCCTGTTGCTTCTGATCTTGACTATTATTTCTTGTCTTTAATTTTATTTATAAAATATTTATTTAAAAATCTTGATAGAAATTTAAAATACTCATGGACATGTACTCAGGAATTGATCTTTATGCAACAAAAATGAGAAAAAAGATGGGGGTGGGGTTTGTAGTAGAAGGAACACTGTGTTTTGTATCAAACAGACCTAAGTTCTACTTTCTTTCTTTCTTTAACCAAATATGAACCTGAAGGATTTGTGTTCTTTTTGGAAATACTAACCAACTGCCCAATGGACATGCTTGTCATATACTGTTTCAAACTCTTCACAGTGCAAATGTTATTTCTATTACCAGTGGAGAAAACAAGTTTTCAAGTGGTTAATAGCTATCATTTCTCTAGCACTTACTATGTGCCAGGTGATTTATTAGTGAATCCTGCTATTAATCTCATGCTATAGGTAAGCAAGCAGATTTTGAACTAGAAGGGTGGAGCCAAAATTTAAATGCAGGCATGTTGAGTGCTCTTAACCGCTAAACCCAGGTATTAAATACTTTGTAGTGCAGTTGTAAAGTCCTTCTGTAGTTCAAGTTGACTGATCTGTCTTCAAATCCCATTGTTGTTTCTTTTCTTAAACATGTGACCTTTTGTCAAGTTACTTACTCTCTTCCAAAAAATTGTTTGATACTCATGTGATATTGTTCTGTGTGCCTTTATGTTTCATATTTTTTAATGAGTATTATTTCATTTGTATATGAAATGCCAAGAATAAATTTGTGTTCCATTTTCTCTGTTTTTTATATTCACATCCAGTGAAATTGACTTTTTTGATGTATGTATTCTATGCACTTTAACACACATATAGATTCCTAAAACCTTCACCACAAACAGTTATAAAATAGGTCCACAACCATCAAAATTCCCTGTGCTGCCCCCTTTTTAATCACAGCCTCCTCCTAAACTTATCTTCTGGCCAGCATCAATCATTTCTCTGTCATCTTTGTTTTTTCTTTTCTAGAATATCACGTAATAGGAATCTTACAGTAAGTATGACTAGTTTGAGACTATTTTCTTTCACTGAGTGTAATGTCTTTAATGTTCGTCCATGTTGTTGAATGTATCACTAATTCATTCCTTTTTCTTACTAGGTGGTATTTCATTGTACCACAATTTGTTCTTCCATTGACGTGTTGAAGGATATTTGGCTTGTTTTCAGTTTTTGGCAACAAGAACTTTTATGAATAGAGCTACTATTAATATTTATGTATAAATTTTTATGGGAACATAATTTTTGTTTCTTTAGGAATGCAACTGCTAGACCATAAGTTAAGTATATGTTTAACATTAAAAGAAACTACTAAGCTATTTTTCATAGCTAATGTACCATTTTCTTCATTACTACCAGCAATATACAGCAGTTCTAGCTGTTCTGCATTCTTATCAGCACTTGGTATTGTCAGTATTTTTTAGTTTAGTTACACTAGGTGTGGTGTTACCTCATCGTGGTGTTCACTTCCATTTCCATAACAGCTTATGGTGTTGGGTATTTTTTTCCTGTCCTTATATGCCACCTGTGTATCATCTTAGGTGAGGTATAGTTCAGGCCCTTCACATATTCTTTAATTGGGAAGTTTATTACTGTTGAACTTTGAGAGTTGTTTATATAGTCTGGGTACAAGTTCTCTGTCAAATATGTAACTTGCAAATATTTCCCCCAGCATATAGCTTGGCTTTTCATTCTCTTAACAGTATGTTTTACAGAGCAACATTTTTTCATGTTAATGAAGTCTGGCTTCTCTCTCTCTCTTTTTTTTAATTTAATGGGTCATACTTTTTGTGTCATATCTAAGAATATTTTTCCTAACTTCACATCAGGAAGATCTTTTGTGTTTTCTTTTAAAATTTTTATAGTTTTGTATTTCACACTGAAGCATATCTTTAATATTTTGGATATTTTTATTTGTACTATGCTATAAGACTTATGTCCTGGTTACTTTTTTTTTTTTTTTTGGTTTTTGCGTATGGGTATCTGGGCTTCCCTTGTGGCTGAATTCACCTGCAGCAGATTCTTGCAAGTTCAGTCCCTGGAGAAGGAAATGGCAACCCACTCCAGTATTCTTGCCTAGAGAATTCCATGGACAGAGGAGCCTAGGAGGCTACAGTCCATGGGGTCGCAAAGCATTGCACACAAATAACATTTTCACTTTCAATCAGTTTTTGTTTGCACACTTTATTTTAAAAATAACCTAAGTGTCCACTGATGGATGAATGAAAAAGAAGAGTATATGTATGGATGTAACATACACTTACAATTATACAGTGGAAGTGACAAATATATTCAAGGGATTAAATCTGATAGACAGAGTGCCTGAAGGACTACAGACGGAGGTCTGTGACATTGTACAAGAGGCAGTAATCAAAACCATCCCCAAGAAAAAGAAATGCAAAAAGGCAAAATGGTTGTCTGAGGAGGCCTTACAAATAGCTTTGAAAAGAAGAGAAGTGAAAGGCAAAGGAGAAAAGGAAAGATATATCCATCAGAATGCAGAGTTCCAAAGAATAGCCAGGAGAGATAAGAAAGCCTTCCTCAGTGATCAATGCAAAGAAATAAAGGAAAACAATAGAATGGGGAAGACCAGAGATATCTTCAAGAAAATTAAAGATACCAAGGGAACATTTCCTGCAAAGATGGGCACAATAAAGGACAGAAATGGTATGGATCTAACAGAAGCAGAAGATACTAAGAGGTGGCAAGAATACGCAGAAGAACTATACAAAAAAGATCTTCATGACCAAGATAGCTATGATGGTGTGATCACTTACCTGGAACCAAGCATTCTGGAGTGCAAGGTCACATGGGCCTTGGGAAGCATCACTATGAGCAAAGCTAGTGGAGGTGATGGAATTCCAGCTGAGCTATTTGAAATCCTAAAAGATGATGCTGTGAAAGTGCTGCACTCAATATGCCAGCAAATTTGGAAAACTCAGCAGTGGCTACAGGACTGGAAAAGGTCAGTTATCATTCCAATCCCAAGGAAAGGCAATGCCAAAGAATGTTCAGACTACCCAGCAGTTGTACTCATCTCACACGCTAGCAAAATAATGCTCAAAATTCTCCAATCCAGGCTGCAATAGTATGTGAACTGTGAACTTCCAGATGTTCAAGCTGGATTTAGAATGGGCAGAGAAACCAGAGATCAAATTGCCAACATCTGTTGAATCATAAAAAAAAACAAAAGAACTCCAGAAAAACATTTGCTTCATTGACTATACTATAGCCTTTGACTGTGTGGATCACAACAAACTGTGGAAAATTCTTAAAGATGTGGGAATACAAGACCACTTAACCTGCCTCCTAAGAAATCTGTATGCAGGTCAAGAAGCAACAGATAGAACCGGACATGGAAGAACCAACTGGTTCCAAATTGGGAAAGGAGTATGTCAAGGCTGTATATTGTCACCCTGCTTATTTAGCATAGATGCAGAGTACATCATGCGAAATGCTGGGCTGGATGAAGCAAAAGCTGGAATCAAAGTTGCCGGGAAAAATATCAGTAACCTCAGATATCCAGATGGCACTACCCTTATGGAAGAAAGTGAAGGGGAACTAAAGAGCCTCTAGATGAAAGTGAGAGAGAATGAAAAAGATGACTTAAAACTCAGCATTCCAAAAGTGAAGAGCATGGCATCTGGTCACATCACTTCATGGCAAATAGATGGGGAAACAATGGAAACAGTGACAGACTTTATTTTCTTGTGCTCCAAAATCACTGCAGATAGTGACTGCAGCCATGAAATTAAAAGATGCTTGCTCCTTGGAAGAAAAGCTATGACCAACCTAGACAGCATATTAAAAAGCAGAGACATTATTATGCCAACAAAGGTCCATCTAGTCAAAGCTATTGTATTTCCAGTAGTCATGTATGGAGGTAAGAGTTGGACCATAAAGAAAGCTGAACACCAAACAATTGATGCTTTTGAACTGTGGTTCTGGAGAAGACTCTTGAGAGTCCCTTGAACTGCAATGAGATCAAACCAGTCAAACCTAAAAGTAATAAGTCCTGAATATTCATTGGAAAGACTGACGCTGAAGCTGAAGCTCTAATACTTTGGCCACCTGATGTGAAAAACTGATTCATTGGAAAGATCCTGATGCTGGGAAAGAGTCAATGCAGGAGGAGAAGGGGAGGACAGAGGATGAGATGGTTGGATGGCATCACTGACTTGATAGACTTGAGTTTGATCATGCTCCAGGAGTTGGTGATGGAGAGGGAATTCTGGCATGCTGCAGTCCATGGGGTCACAAAGAGTAGGACACAACAGAGTGACTGAACTGAACTGATACACACATGTATACTGACACAATGCAATGCTGTTGTGGTGGTGGTTGTTCAGTCCTAAGTCATGTCTGCTTCTTTGTGACCCCATGGATTGTTGCATACCAGGCTCTCCTGTCCTAAACCATCTCCTGGAGTTTGCTCACATTCATGTGCATTGATTCAGTGATGCTATCTAACCATCTCATCCTCTGCTGCCCCCTTCTCTTGTCTTCAGTCTTTCCCAGCATCAGGGTCTTTTCCAGTGAGTCTGCTCTTTGCATCAGGTGGTCAAAGTATTGGAGCTTCAGCTTCAGCATCTGTCCTTCCAATGAATATTCAGGGTTGGTTTCCTTTAGGATTAATGGGTTTGATCTTTTTTCTGTCCAAGGGACTCTCAAGAGTCTTTTCCAGCACCACAACTTGAAAGCATCAGTTCTTTGGTGCTCCACCCTCTTTATGATCCAGCTCTCACATCCATACATGACTACTGGAAAAACCATAGCTTTAACAATATGGACCTTTGTCAGCAAAGTGATGTCTCTGCTTTTTAATATGCTGTAGAGGTTTGTCATAGCTTTCCTTCCAAAGAGCAAGTGCCTTTTAATTTCATGGTTGCAGTCACCATCTGTAGTGATTTTGGAGCCCAAGAAAATAAAATCTATTACTGCTTCCACTTCTTCCCCTTCTGTTTGCCATGCAGTGATGGGACAACATGCCATAATCTTAGGTTTTTGAATGTTGAGTTTTAAGTCAGCTTTTTCACTCTCCTCTTTCATCTTCATCTGAGGCTCTTTAGTCCCTCTTTACTCTCTGCCATTAAAGTGGTATCCTCTTCATGTCTGTTGTTGTTAGTATTTATCCCAGCATTCTAGATTCCAGCTTGTGATTCATCCAGCCCAGCGTTTTGCATGATGTACTCTGCATGTGAATGAGGTGAGTGAAAGTCACTCAGTCATGTCCAACTCTTTGTGACCCCCATCTACTATAGAGTCCATGAAATTCTCCAGGCAAGAATACTGGGTGGGTAGTCATTCCCTTCTCCACGGCATCTTCCCAACCCAGGGAGCAAACCCAGGTCTCCTACATTGCAGGCAGATTCTTTACCAGCTGAGCCACCAGGAAGTCAACTAAGCAGAGTGGCAATATACAGCCTTGTCGTACTCCTTTCCCAATTTTGAACCAGTCCATTGTTTCATGTCTGGTTCTAATTGTTGCTTCTTGACACACATAAGGTTTCTCAGGAGACAGGTAAGGTGTTCTGGTATTCCCATATGTTAAAGAATTTTCCAGTTTGTTGTGATCCACAAAGTCAAAGGATTTAGCATAATCAATGAAGCAGAAGTAGATATTTTTCTGGAATTCCCTTGCTTTTTCTTGAATGTTGGCAATTTGCTCTCTGGTTTCTCTGCCTTTTCTAAACCCAGCTGGTACCTCTAAAGTTCTCAGTTCATATACTGCTAAAGACTGCTTCTGCTGCTTAGTTGTTTTCAATCATGTTCGACTCTGTGTGACCCAGTGTACTGTAGGCCACCAGGCTCCTCTGTCCGTGGAGATTCTCCAGGCAAGAATACTAGAGTGGGTTTCCATGCCTTCCTCCAGGGTATCTTCCCAATTCAAGGATCAAATCCAGTTCTCTTGCTTTGCAGGTGGATTCTTTACTATCTCAGAAGGATTTAGGGCATGACCTTACTAGCGTGTGAAATGAGAACATTTGTTTAGTAGTTCGAACATTCAGTGGCATTGCCCTTCTTTGGGACTGGAATGAAAACGAACCTTTTCCAGTCCTGTGGCCACTGCTGAGTTTTCCAAATTTGCTGAATAATTTGGTGCATCACTTTAACAGCATCATCTTTTAGGATTTGAAATAGCTCAGCTGGAATTTCATCACCTCCACTAGCTTTGTTTATACTAATGCTTCCTAAGGCCTACTTGACTTCACACTCCAGGGTATCTGACTCTAAGTGAGTGGCCACACCATTGTGATTATCCAGGTCACTAAGACCTTTTGTGTATAGTTCTTCTGTGTATTCTTGCTACCTTTTCTTAATCTCTTCTGCTTTTTTTTAGTTCCTTACCATTTCTGTCCTGTATTGTGCCCTTCCTTGCGTGAAATGTTCCCTTGATATCTCCAGTTTTCTTCAAGAGATCTACTACTCAGTCATAGAAAAGGATGAAATCCTGCCATTGGTGACAACATGAATGAATTTAGAGGCTTTTACACTAAGTGAAATAAACAAGACAGAGAAAGAGAAATGCACTATGGCTTCATTTATATGTGGAATCTAAAAAACAAAGTGAAAGACAAGCAAAACGAAATTCACAGATACAGAGAACAGAATGGTGGTTGCCAGAGGGGTAGACAGGTGAGCAAAATGGACGCAGAAGGCCGAAAGTTACAAGCTTCTAGTTATAAAATACGTCATGGAGATGCAGTGTACAACATGCTGACTATGGTCAGTAATGCTGTAGTGCATATTTGAAAGTTGTCAAAAGGGTAAATTTGTCATCACAGTATGCTATATACCTGAAACTAATATGTCAAGTATACCTGAATTTTAAAAAAGTAACAACTTGTTTCTCCTTTCATATCTTCCATTTCTTTGCTGAGATACTCTACCTTTCCATTTGTCTCAAGAGCATTTTTCTCTTCCTTCTTGTAAATTAGTCCAACATCTGTTTCATCTTAGAGTTGCCATTGTGTTTTCCTTTATAGTCAAGATTTCCCTGGGTTTTGTGATTGTCCCTTTCTTTTAGTTTTGGTTGTCTGTATACTAAATAACTCTGTATTGAATGCTAGCTAGACATTTAGAATATTATGTTATGAGATTCTGAGTCTTGTTTAAACCCTAAGGAAAATTACTTTCTTTTTTGTTCTAGCAGGCAATTTTCCAGGTTACATTCAAGCCACAGACTCTGATTTACCTTCTATGGGCCAATCCAATATCAGTTTCTCCAATATCAGTTCAGTTTCAAGATGTTTTCAATGTTATTCAGATTAGCCCCACAAATGTACTACTCTGGCCAGTCTGGGACGTGGGCGGTGTTCTCTCCTGTCACTCAGTTCTCTAATCCTATATATGCTCAGATCCATATATATATATGCACATCAAAGGTAGGCCCCGCATTCACATACAATGTTATGGGATTACTCGTTTGATTTCCCGCTTTTCCACGATCTCACCCATATGTTTCAAACTCCTGGGGGCTTCCAGCCAGATAATTGAATCTTTATTTTTTCCACTCTGCTGAACACATCTCATGACTAGGGCCAAGCAATAGAAGGACAGGGAAAAGGCACTGCTGTTCCTTTATTGCCTGAGGTTTTAGGTCAGAGAAAATGGTGGCAAAACTAGAGCATTCCCTAACATCTGTAACCCATAGTGTCTCCCTTTCCCTGCCTCTTGAAGCAGAAATCTAGAGCTTCTTTTGGATATTTTTAAGGCAGCAGCCAGTACACGTTTCAGATTTTGAGCTGCCTTTTGAGTCCAGGCCAGGTGATACTGGAGGAAAAAACTACCAGTTTGTAAAATTTACCACCATTTTTGGTAAAACTTCAAATTCAAGGTCTTATACTCCAATCTGCATGCTGCCATTCATTTTTTAGACTTCACATAGCTATTTCATGCAGTCAGTGCAGATTTTACAGTTGCAGTCATTCAAAGAGATGGGTAGGGTGTGCTTATTCCACTTTTTTAGAACCCTAAGTCTTTAAATTAGTTTTCAGATATGCTTTTATCTTTACTTCATCTAGAGTGAATTCATGACCCAATTGTTGATTTCAATAGCCGGCCTTCATTTTCTCATAGGCTGTGAATTAAAAATAGTCTTGGTATTAATTCTTCCACTTATGGAATGCCCTTAGATAAGTTACTTATTTAGACTCTTTGTCTCAGTGCTCCTATCTCTAAGTTAAGTCAGAGGCTTCCCTGGTAGTTCACCTGGTAAAGAATCCACCTGTAATGCAAGAGATCCTGGTTCAATTACTGGATTGGGAAGATCCCTGGAGAAGGGATAGGCTTCCCACTTCAATATTCCTGGGCTTCCCTGGTGGTTAAGATGGTAAAGAATCGGCCTTAAATGCAAGAGACTGGGTTTGACCTCTGACTTGGGAAGATCCCCTCGAGAAGGGAACAGCTACCCACTCCAGTATTCTGGCCTGGAGAATTCCATGGACAGATGAGCCTGCAGGCTACAGTCCATGGCATTGCAAAGAGTCAGACACTACTGAGTGGCTTTCATTTCTATTTAATTTCTAGGTCAGAGCTAGCAAGTAGTTAGAAAGCTATTGCAGCAGTCCTGGAAAGAAATAATGGTAGCTCAGACCAGAGTCATAGTAGTGTCAATATGAAGAGCCTCTTGGCTTTCCTCCATTCCATGTTTATAATCTAGCCACTCTGATATTCAAGATGAACAAGAGGATGTGGTCAGAACAAAGGGAAAAAAAAAAAATACTGTTTCAGTTCTTTTTCTCCTGTTGCCTCAAAACCAACCTTGATCTATGTTTAATTTTAGTATGAGGAACTGGATTTGTTTACTTCAGAAAAGAGAAAGTTTAAGGGTGGGGCAGAAGGGGGCTAAGGACAGTAGCATTGTCTTTAAGTAACTGAAGATATACTGGCTCAGAAGAAACACTAAATGCATGATAAACAAGCAGCAGCACAAATAGACCAAAGGAAAGCCAAAGGGGTCAGTTTGTCTTGATACCAGGATGGAATTTTATAATTATCACTTCTGTCTAAAAATGNATACTAATGCTTCCTAAGGCCTACTTGACTTCACACTCCAGGGTATCTGACTCTAAGTGAGTGGCCACACCATTGTGATTATCCAGGTCACTAAGACCTTTTGTGTATAGTTCTTCTGTGTATTCTTGCTACCTTTTCTTAATCTCTTCTGCTTTTTTTTAGTTCCTTACCATTTCTGTCCTGTATTGTGCCCTTCCTTGCGTGAAATGTTCCCTTGATATCTCCAGTTTTCTTCAAGAGATCTACTACTCAGTCATAGAAAAGGATGAAATCCTGCCATTGGTGACAACATGAATGAATTTAGAGGCTTTTACACTAAGTGAAATAAACAAGACAGAGAAAGAGAAATGCACTATGGCTTCATTTATATGTGGAATCTAAAAAACAAAGTGAAAGACAAGCAAAACGAAATTCACAGATACAGAGAACAGAATGGTGGTTGCCAGAGGGGTAGACAGGTGAGCAAAATGGACGCAGAAGGCCGAAAGTTACAAGCTTCTAGTTATAAAATACGTCATGGAGATGCAGTGTACAACATGCTGACTATGGTCAGTAATGCTGTAGTGCATATTTGAAAGTTGTCAAAAGGGTAAATTTGTCATCACAGTATGCTATATACCTGAAACTAATATGTCAAGTATACCTGAATTTTAAAAAAGTAACAACTTGTTTCTCCTTTCATATCTTCCATTTCTTTGCTGAGATACTCTACCTTTCCATTTGTCTCAAGAGCATTTTTCTCTTCCTTCTTGTAAATTAGTCCAACATCTGTTTCATCTTAGAGTTGCCATTGTGTTTTCCTTTATAGTCAAGATTTCCCTGGGTTTTGTGATTGTCCCTTTCTTTTAGTTTTGGTTGTCTGTATACTAAATAACTCTGTATTGAATGCTAGCTAGACATTTAGAATATTATGTTATGAGATTCTGAGTCTTGTTTAAACCCTAAGGAAAATTACTTTCTTTTTTGTTCTAGCAGGCAATTTTCCAGGTTACATTCAAGCCACAGACTCTGATTTACCTTCTATGGGCCAATCCAATATCAGTTTCTCCAATATCAGTTCAGTTTCAAGATGTTTTCAATGTTATTCAGATTAGCCCCACAAATGTACTACTCTGGCCAGTCTGGGACGTGGGCGGTGTTCTCTCCTGTCACTCAGTTCTCTAATCCTATATATGCTCAGATCCATATATATATATGCACATCAAAGGTAGGCCCCGCATTCACATACAATGTTATGGGATTACTCGTTTGATTTCCCGCTTTTCCACGATCTCACCCATATGTTTCAAACTCCTGGGGGCTTCCAGCCAGATAATTGAATCTTTATTTTTTCCACTCTGCTGAACACATCTCATGACTAGGGCCAAGCAATAGAAGGACAGGGAAAAGGCACTGCTGTTCCTTTATTGCCTGAGGTTTTAGGTCAGAGAAAATGGTGGCAAAACTAGAGCATTCCCTAACATCTGTAACCCATAGTGTCTCCCTTTCCCTGCCTCTTGAAGCAGAAATCTAGAGCTTCTTTTGGATATTTTTAAGGCAGCAGCCAGTACACGTTTCAGATTTTGAGCTGCCTTTTGAGTCCAGGCCAGGTGATACTGGAGGAAAAAACTACCAGTTTGTAAAATTTACCACCATTTTTGGTAAAACTTCAAATTCAAGGTCTTATACTCCAATCTGCATGCTGCCATTCATTTTTTAGACTTCACATAGCTATTTCATGCAGTCAGTGCAGATTTTACAGTTGCAGTCATTCAAAGAGATGGGTAGGGTGTGCTTATTCCACTTTTTTAGAACCCTAAGTCTTTAAATTAGTTTTCAGATATGCTTTTATCTTTACTTCATCTAGAGTGAATTCATGACCCAATTGTTGATTTCAATAGCCGGCCTTCATTTTCTCATAGGCTGTGAATTAAAAATAGTCTTGGTATTAATTCTTCCACTTATGGAATGCCCTTAGATAAGTTACTTATTTAGACTCTTTGTCTCAGTGCTCCTATCTCTAAGTTAAGTCAGAGGCTTCCCTGGTAGTTCACCTGGTAAAGAATCCACCTGTAATGCAAGAGATCCTGGTTCAATTACTGGATTGGGAAGATCCCTGGAGAAGGGATAGGCTTCCCACTTCAATATTCCTGGGCTTCCCTGGTGGTTAAGATGGTAAAGAATCGGCCTTAAATGCAAGAGACTGGGTTTGACCTCTGACTTGGGAAGATCCCCTCGAGAAGGGAACAGCTACCCACTCCAGTATTCTGGCCTGGAGAATTCCATGGACAGATGAGCCTGCAGGCTACAGTCCATGGCATTGCAAAGAGTCAGACACTACTGAGTGGCTTTCATTTCTATTTAATTTCTAGGTCAGAGCTAGCAAGTAGTTAGAAAGCTATTGCAGCAGTCCTGGAAAGAAATAATGGTAGCTCAGACCAGAGTCATAGTAGTGTCAATATGAAGAGCCTCTTGGCTTTCCTCCATTCCATGTTTATAATCTAGCCACTCTGATATTCAAGATGAACAAGAGGATGTGGTCAGAACAAAGGGAAAAAAAAAAAATACTGTTTCAGTTCTTTTTCTCCTGTTGCCTCAAAACCAACCTTGATCTATGTTTAATTTTAGTATGAGGAACTGGATTTGTTTACTTCAGAAAAGAGAAAGTTTAAGGGTGGGGCAGAAGGGGGCTAAGGACAGTAGCATTGTCTTTAAGTAACTGAAGATATACTGGCTCAGAAGAAACACTAAATGCATGATAAACAAGCAGCAGCACAAATAGACCAAAGGAAAGCCAAAGGGGTCAGTTTGTCTTGATACCAGGATGGAATTTTATAATTATCACTTCTGTCTAAAAATGGAATGGCAGTTTCAACCATGGGAGAGTGCTGGCTGCTGGAGGTGTCTAGTGAGATAACTGCATGTTCCTTCCAGCTTTAAGAATTGTCATCGGCACAGCACAGCGCAGCACTCCATTTAATTGGTACTAACTATGCTCAAGGTTCATTGTTAAGGAGAACAAAGACAAGAAACTTGTGAAAAATGATGCTTTTGATAGTAGTCAACTTTTGGTATCCCCCACCTACCCCGCCCCCTACTAGGTTTTTCTCCATCTTTGTTTGTTCAAATAGATTTGTGGAAACAGCCTGTCAGTGACAGCCACTTTTGCCTGAGAATTGATTTATTCTGTCCTTCTATCCCTAAGTTTCTTAAAGTATAGTTTGTTAAGTATGAGGCCAAGTATAGTTTGTTAAGTATGAGGCCAAGTATAGATTGTTAAGTATGAGGCCAAGTACTCTGGGTCCATTATCTCATCATATTTTCACAACAATATTTCAGAAACCCATTATCATCATTATCATTTTGCAAATGAAAAAACAAAGCTTGAAGATACAATAATTTGCATGAGTTTACATGTCTAGTATAGTAGGCAGAATAATGGTCCTTTGAAGTTATCCACATTCTAATCCCTGCAAGCTGTGAATATATTACCTTACACGCAAAAGGACTTTGCAGATATAATTATGTCATAGATCTTGAGATGGAAATATTACCCTGGATTATCTGATAGGTCCAGTGTAATCACATGGGCTCTTATAATAGGAAGGTAAGAAGGTCAGAGTCAGAGAAGGAGATGTAATTGCAGAAGCAGAAACAGAGAGAGATTTAAAGACGCTGCATTGCTAGCTTTGAAGATGAAGGAAGAGGCCATGGTCCAAATAATAAACAGATCCCTAGGAGTTGGCAAAAGCAAGAAAATAGATACTTTCTTAGAATATCCAGAAGGAATGCAGTCCTGTGGAAACCTAATTTCAGCCCAATAAGACCCGCTTATGGGAATGAGGTTCGTGACATTGTACAGGAGATAGGGATCAAGACCATCTCCATGGAAAAGAAATGCAAAAANGATCTTTCTTTAATTATGGGAATTTCAGAATCTCCAGCTGTATGAATCCCCAAGGCAGTTGCAAAAATACAGTATATGATGTTTCCCAAAGTCTTTGGCCATGGAAAAAAATTTTGTTTCTCTCTTGTTTTTTAACGGATTAGTGTTCCATGAAGAATACACTGATAAATGTTCTAATTCCCACCTCTTCTTTCAGGCCAGGCATCTTCCCACATCAGCATTCTGCTCATAAGGCTTAGGGTGTAGCAGTCCACAAAGCTCCTTTCAGGTTTCACAGAACATATTAGAGTTACAGTTGTTTCGCCTGTTAATTCTTTTACTTCCTTCTCAGCCACTTGTAATTGCGACCTTAACCCCATAACACACATCAGTGATTCTGAATCACAGATAATGGCAAAGTAAAGGGGTCAAGTGTACATGTTCACTGTTAATAAGACGGTATTCATCCAACATCCTACCCCATGTGACACAATGTCTGTTTTTTGGCAGAATTTCCCAAAGCTAGCTTAGTTTTGTAGAGGTGACTTAACTGAAACTCATTAGCATGTTCCTGATCGTCCAGGACAAATAGTGTAGAACAGAAGTAATTAACCATCACTTGCGACTTCACTTTCACTTTCATGCATTGGAGAAGGAAATGGAAACCCACTCCAGTATTCTTGCCTGGAGAATCCCATGGACGGAGGAGCCTGGTGGGCTGCTGTCTATGGGGTCACACAGAGTCGGACACGGCTGAAGCGACTTAGCAGCAGCAGCAGCCAGTTGAAAACCTACATTCAGTTCCTTTTTTTTTTAATTCACAGCTTCTGGAGTTGAGACTACTGAGGTAAAGTCTGTGTCAAAGAGGTCATAAATAAAGGCACTGCTTTGGATAATTAATATATAGAGCTATGGTTTGTTTTTCAGGCCAAGACTATTAATTTTTGATAAAATTCTATATCTATTCATACAGGAACTCATTTAGAAAAATGGCTTTCATATAAACATTAGAAGAACACCTTATTTTTCTTCCCAGGTTTAACTGAACAATTTTAATACAAAGCAAATAAAGTAAAATAGGGTGAAAGCTTTTCTGCAAAAAAAAAAAATAGTTCAGTAAGTTTAGCTAGGTGTGTGCTTAATGAAGGGTATCCCAGGGAGCTCCATGGGTAAAGAAGCCACCCACAATGCAGGAGATGCAGGCAGACGTGGGTTTGATCCTCGGGTTGGGAAGATCCCTTGGAGGAGGACATGGCAACCCACTCTAGTATTCTTGCCTGAAGAATACCATGGACAGAGGAGACTGGTGGGCTACAGTCCATAGGCTTCCAAAGAGTCAGACATGACTGAAGCCACTGAGCAAATGACAAACCATAGTTTTTTCCATCAGTGGAGGAACTGAGACAATGGCTGTTTGTCAAACAACTCAGACTGGACATAGAGACTCCTCGACCACTTTTGAATGTGTTGATGAATTAGCTGGCTTCAAGTCACAACCACGAGCACTGAATCCAAACAATGCCCTCAAAGCTGACAAATTTTCTTGCTGCCCTAAAGATAGGGACCAAGACTGTATATTTTTATAATAAGAATACATGAGAACTGCCTTAAAAATGACATTTGGCTGGATCCTCCTTTATGAGGTCTGTAACCCCATTCATGAGGACTCGACTCTCAGAACCTCATCCCAAAGCTTCCTGAGACCATCACAATGGAGGCTAGGCTTCAGTCTGTAAACTGGAGGTGGGAACATAAACATTCAATCTCTAGCAGGAATGGTCTGCAAACTTAGTGCATCAGATTGAACTCGTGGTACGTATATAATTTTAATGAAGAAGATGGAGCCCCATCCCAGATCTGTTTAATCAGAATCAGTGGGAGTAAAGCCTAGACATCTACATTTTAAATATGCTCCTCATATGATTCTTATACACACAAAAACTTAAAAGTAATATTTTCAGATGACTGCAGATGGGTAGGATTGTATCCTGTTCTCAGGGCCAGCTTAGGTGGTTTCTAGCTGAGTTTTGAAGGGTGAGTAGTACTTGAGTGTTAAAACTGAAAGGAAGGGCCCTCCAGCTGGAAATAATGGCACTGGTGGACACACAGGGACAGAAAAATAAATTACATTCATTGAATGGTAGGAAGACATGATCCGTTGGAGACAAGGTATAATGTAGGAGTTGTTTTTTCAATCGCTCAGTCATGTCTGACTCTTTGTGACCCCATGGACAGTGGCCTGCCAGGCTCCTCTGTCCATGGGATTCTCCAGGCAAGAATATTGGAGTAGGTTGCATTTCCTACTCCAGGGGATCTTCCCTATCCATGATGGATCTTGTGGCTCCTGCATCGCAGACAGATTCTCTACCACTGAGCCACTAGGGAAGCCTCTATAATGGAAGAGAGTAGAGAAACAGGAAAAAGACAGGGGTTGAACACAGGTTGTCTCACTGGAAAGAACCCCCGTCCCATAACATGCAGAAGGTCACCAAGGTACAGGTGACCTAGGCAAATAGAGCCAACTTAATAAGTTCAAAGATGGAGAAAATCCCACTGAGGAGAGTGACTGGGAGACGAGAGCTTTCTGTAGCCTATGCACTCTTTTGTTTTGAACTATTTACTTATTAATATTCAGCTTTGATCCAAAAATTTAGGAATAAGCTCTGACGGTCTAATTTTGTTCACGGCGTTAATAAATGAGCTTTGTTGACGTGTCTGCATCCTAACATCCTCTGATAAAGCAGCGCTAATGGGCTGCTGTGGTGGAGGGAGATAAGCACACAACTGTGATGTAGCTGGCCTCCCACTTTATAATTAACTTTGCAATCTGTTGTGCCTTATAAAATGGTAGGCAGTGACAGTTTCACCATCAGTTCCATTTCATAGCACCGGGGGATGGTAGTGCTTGCTATTTTATTGAATATTCTATTATTCTTTTTTTTTTTTTTAAGACTTCTGACTCTATTAGACTCTAAACTTTCATGCTTTGTCACTCTTAAACTGCTTTAGCTCCCGATCCAGGGGTGTGTGCAGATTACACTTGCTGAGTGCATGGGTTGAACTTTTCATCGACTCTCCTTGGTGGGAAGCCTGTACGCTGGAGGGACAATCTAGTGCTAGCCCTCTACACATGTCATGCTAGAAGGAATATAGAACTATGGTAGCCGGCCAGGCTCCTCTGTCCATGGGATTCTCCAGGCAAGAATTCTGGGGTGAGTTGCCATTCCCTTCTCCAGAGGATCTTCCCAACCCTGGGATGCAATCCAAGTTTCCTGCATTGCAGGCAAGTTCTTTATTGTCTGAGCTACAGGGAATTTCCTGGTTACCTATATGAGCAAACACATCAAAGCTGCTCTGGGACCCTCTTGGAAGGGAGTTGTGGTCATGATAGATTTCACTTCCAGCTTTTCTACTTCAGGGTATAAGATGCTCAGCCCAGGACTTTTC
>SJYA01006899.1:23698-38188 GCA_006410615.1 Neotragus moschatus
AATAATATAAACATTTGTTGTTGTATAGTTGCTAACTTGTGTTCAACTCTTTTGGGACCCCATAGGTTGGAAGGCTGCCAAGCTAACCTGTCCATGGGATTTCCCAGGCAAGAACACTGGAGTGGTTACATTTCCTTCTCCAGGGGATCTTCCTGAGCCAGGAATTGAACTTGCATCTCTATGTCTCTTGCATCGGCAGACAGATTATTTTTTTACCACTGAGCTACCAGTAAAGCCCTTAAAGAGCACACTCTGTGCTTAAAAAGAGAGACAATTCAGCCATCCTCAAATAATGAGGGCTTGATTTGGGATGCTTAACTGTGACTGACAGACTTCTAATCCATCATCGAGAAGTGGCTTTTATCTGATGTGAACTATAAATAATGATATAGGAAGTAATTTCTGGTTTGAATCTGGTGGTGTCAAATTCAGGTTTGTGGACAATATAGATAAGATCTATCAGATCTTATCTGATAGATAGATCTATGTGAAGCTCAACCAGTAGACCAGAGAGAGCACAAATTGAATATCTGAGCCTGAATACAAAGTGGCTTCAGGGCTGCAGCGCTTCTTCTCCAAACAGAAAAGCAGGAGTAAGCACATCTTTGGGAAGCTGGAGTGACCATGTCCTCTTCTGTACTTCCAGGGGTTCTTAGCCTCTCTTGTTGCAAGGATGGGTTCTTGGCACCCACTGCTGCTAGAAGTGGAGCTGAGGAACACTCTGAGGACAGAACAGTGGTCCCAACTCTCTCCCGCTTGGGCTCTGGGCTTCCACAGCATCAACTTGCAGCTGGGGGAACCCCCCAGTCCAGGGCCGCTGACCAGTGTCCACGTGGCTCTGGCCTTCTGCTTTCACCTGCCATCTCACTTCAAACTTCACAGTCTCTGCTGATGCTAATGCTGTTGCAACTGAAACGGTTGATGAATGATGTGAAGCCATTTCCCCAAAGCACGAAGCAGCTTGTCATTCTGATTTAACACCCAAGCTGTTATTTGTAAAAGCTACTTTAACTTCCATATTCTCTGTGTTCAGAAGCCAGCGATCTGTCTCCCAGTGTATTTACCTACTACCCCACCCACTGGGCATGGAGCAATTTCATTTCTACCGTCCTGTATAAGGCAAGAGTGGGTTTTACACAGAGCAGGCAGATGGCTCCCCTCATAAAAGTGGTTTCTTCCTTGGCTCTGGGGTATTTTCTTGTCCACAAAATGTCCCTTCCAGGCACCTCCTTTCTGCTTCTCCTCAGGATGCCTGAAGTGGCTTGAGGCTAAAGCATGCTATTTAAAGTCTGGCAGATGGGTGTTAGTTGTGTGACTATGGACGCACTGTTAAACTTGTTTCTCTCTTCTGTAGGACTAGGACTGAGTATGAGAAGTTTAGAATGCAGTGTGTGGCATGGAAAAAAGGACTCCAGTGATGGCCGTCAACCTCCCCAGTACCGTGAACATTTATATGTTGGTAAGAGAGACTTTCATGAATCTATGAATTATGATAGATCATAACACCCCATGAATCTACAAAATAAGCCATTGTGAGCCAGCAGTGGGATGGATGGAGTCACTGAATTTGTTCTGGTCCCTGAAGCTACTCCAAGAGTCAAAGTTGGGCTGGAAGAGATACTGGCCAGTTAGCAAATAATCTTCCTCTATCTTGAAATTTGACTGCCTATGTCCTGCCAGACTAGATCCCAGATGGAAACGGAAATACCTCCCAGCATAGGAGGGCTATATTCTGCTTCTCTCCCCAACAACATCAATATATGCACACGTGTTCAGTGGTACTGGGCTTTCCTGGTGGCTCAGACAGTAAAGAACCTGCCTGCAATGCAGGAGACAAGAATGATGCGGGTTCAATCCCTGGGTCAGAAAGAGTTCCTGGAGGAGGAAATGGCAACCCACTCCAGTATTCTTGCCTGGGAAATCCCATGGACAGAAGAGTCTGGCGGGCTACGGTTCATGGGGTCGTAAAGAGTAGGACATGACTAAGTGACTTTCACTTCGTTTTCAGTGGTACTAAGATTCTGAACTTTACTTATTCCTCTACCAAAATACCTGCTTTGAAGTACCTTAGAAGCTAAAATCCTCATTGAAATGTGGGGTTGGGTTCTAACATGCTGGTATGCTGGTAAATCTTTTCTCTGAAGAAAACAAATAGTAATTTTTGGTGCTTGACACTTTCTGCGGGGTAGCAATTCCTACCAAGGCTGATTTCAGCCTTGAAACTCTGCCCCACAGAGTTATCAGGAGGTGATATCTCAAAGAAAATTTTGAACTTGTCTTACAGAGTAACAGATAAGAGAACCTCTTTGCTTGTAAACTGCCTTCTTTAATTAAGTTTATTTTAGTTAGTTTGTTTGTTTCCCACTCCCCTCCCTTTCTTTTTACCTCTTTAATTTCGCACCTTCCTACCTTCACACGACCCAGTTATTTGGTAGAAGCTGGGAGTCAACTCCTCCCAAGGCAGGCTGCCCGTGGATTGGCTGGGACCCTAAGGCTGGGCCTGTGCAGCTGTCCAATGAATGGCCTTTAGGTGTCAAAGGGCTGGAAACCCCGCCCTCAGCTCATGCTAAATGCCTCCATGTTGAATAGCAAAAGCACGTGACCCAAATGCGCCTGCGCAGAACATAAATTTCCTCCCCTTTCTTGCCTCCAGGGGCCTTCCACCAGCCTAAGACTGCCTGCTTATCTCATAAATACTCCAACAGCTGGCCTCCTGGGAGGCAGGCCTAAGTCTTGTTCTCCCATCTGCTTGCCTGGCTGCCTTGTGAATAAGCTCTTTCTCAGCTGTGCAGCTCCTCATCTCAGCCTTTGACTTGCTGCACATCAGGCAAACAAACCTGGTTATCACTCAACACAGGACTGGAAGAGAGGAGCAACTTTCCTGGGAGCTGGTACCAACCAACTCCAACACAGCAGTGGTTCCAGACCAGCTCTGCCACTTCCAAGACATGTGTTTTTTTAAAAAACATTTTAACAAGAGAAAAAGAAGCGAATTTTAATTGTGCTCACGGGGGTCTCTAGAAATAAGAGCTAAGAAGTGGCCAAAGCAGGCAGCTTTTATACTTTGCAGATAAAGAAACAAATACATTTGTGAGGAATTGACAGGACACACAAACTTCAGGCTTTGGGTTCTCAATTACTTAAGAATCTAAACCAGTTTGGGGTATGGGTTAGTAAAATTAAAGAAGTAACAAGGTTTTTTACATCAGCTTCTCGGTGGGCTTCCTGGCCTGAATATCCCATCTCTAGAGATAGGGGAGTCCTTCTGTCTGCAGATGCTGGGAGTTTTCACGAGAGATTGATTTCCTGCTTTCAGGGAGACAGAGAAGAGGGTCACAGGGTCCCTCTTGCATTGCCTATGTTGTCAGTAAATTTAATTCAAAATAGTCAACATGCAGTTAAGGCATATATGGGGCTGGGCTGCCCTGGGCGCCAACAATATTCTGTTCACATATTTCCTGAATATTCAACAGTCAGGACACGTGTTTTATGAACCAAACCTTACTCTCTGGGTTTCTGTTTTCTCACCTATGCAACAAAGAAGTAAAACCAGACTAAATAGTGGGAAGCTGGTATATAGCACAGGAAACCCCGCTCAGGGCTCCGTGTTGACCTAGACGGTGGGATAGAGGCTGGGATGGGAGGAAGTCCCAAGAGGGAGAGGATATATGTATATCGCTGTCTCTGCTATCCAGTCAATAAGTCGTGTCTGACTCTTTGCGACCCCATGGACTGTAGCCCACCAGGCTCCTCTGTCCATGGATTTTCCAGGCAAGACTACTGGAGTTGGTTGCCATTTCTTTATGAATGATTCATGCTGTTGAAACTAATACAGAAACTAATACAACTTTGTAAAGAAACTAATAACAGAAACTAATACAACTTTGTAAAGCAATTATCCTCCAATTTAAAAAAAAAAAACTGAACAGACTAAAGTTGCCCAATCTGGGTGGTAATAATAAACAAAAAATTATATTTCCTGGCCCAAAGAAACTTGGATAACTTTGGAGTCCATCAAATAGGTTGATTAAACAGGTTTCTTTACAACAGGACTCCATCGACACTGTAAAATTGACTGTCAGAAGAAGCTGTAGTGTTTAGCTTTTCCCAAATAATTTTAATAGCACAGCTATTAACAATAGCCAGAACTCTGTAATATACTATGATATTTTTGCAAACTCTAAAATCAAAAGGAAGGAAGGAGGGAAGGAAGGCAGACAGGCAGACTCAAAAATTCAGCAGCTTCTCACCCATTCCTGTCTCCCAATACAGTCCTCACTTTCTGAGTTAGGGGAGCTAAGCGCTGTTGAAAGCTTTTCCTGTGCTGCCTGTGAAACTCAGCTACACCAAAGTTTTCTAATTTAAAGCTGACAGCGATCCTGAAAAACAGGAATTGTTTTCTTCTATCCAATTTCCAGATGAGAAATCCAAGCCTCGCTCAAGATCACAGTGTGTTTGAAATGAAGGAGGCAACTAATCCTGGCAATCCGAAAGTGCCTCTCCCAAAGACTCTGCTTAAAAACAAAATGAAAGCTGAATTATACAAGCATAATCACACAGGAATCTGTAGGTGTAGAGCTATGTTAGCAATAGTGACACCTTGTGGCTACGTCTGCCTCAGCTTAGTAGCCAGAGAGACTGAAAGCGACCCTCTCTGGGGCAAGTCACCCCTGAGAGCTGAGGCACAGTAGTGATAAGAAGAGAGCTCTGAGAATTGTGACAGATGATCCCTTTGTCATTGCAGAAATAACCTGAGATGAAGAGAGTCAGAGCTGTCTTTTCTTTTCTTCCCTTTTCTCGTGTCCCTCTTCTTTGATTCCCGTGATAAGCTGAGAAGCAAATATGTTGGCTTTCACATCCTACCCTACCCATATCCAAAACAAAATAGTACATTTTTTTTAAATTCATGGGTAACTCTTTGATGTCATAAACAACACTAATGGGCTTTAATTTCAGTGGGCTGCTCAGATTCTAGGATACCCTTTGTATATCCCTTTCATGTGTTTTCAGAGAGATTGCAGATACTTCTTAATAAGATGGAAAGACAGACACATTTTTTTTTTTTNCATTTTTTTTAAATTCATGGGTAACTCTTTGATGTCATAAACAACACTAATGGGCTTTAATTTCAGTGGGCTGCTCAGATTCTAGGATGCCCTTTGTATATCCCTTTCATGTGTTTTCAGAGAGATTGCAGATACTTCTTAATAAGATGGAAAGACAGACACATTTTTTTTTTTTTCTCTAAAGTAGCCAAAGTCATCTTAGTGTCTCAGAAGATAGCAAGCAGGGCTGTTGTCATTTGAAGAAATATCAGTAAGGAAATTTTACTAAGATGCAAGGAAAGATAGGAAAGCCAAAACTGAACAATCCAGTGGAGAAGATGGAAGTTAAAAAAAAAAAAAAAAAGGCATTTTACCAGCCTTTTGTTATAAAACTAAGACTATGAACTGGATCTTCAGATTTCATGGGGATCCCAAACGTTGTGAAAAGTTCCATTGGGGGCAGTTGAAGAGTAGGGTTGAAGACGCATGTGAACTTGATGCAGATTTTTCGGTGGTGAGGCAGTGGGGAGAGGAGAGGTTTTTATTAAATACTGCAGAGGCAAAATACAAAAGTAGAAAATGAATGTTTTTGTGGCATGCTGCAGCCATATCCACCCTCAGAACTTCTGTTCTGCCAGGCACAGAAAAGAATACTAGAGGCAGTTAGGAGAGCCGAGCCATGCAAAAGACCAACTCCAAAGCATTTATCTGTGTGGGAATGCTCTGATGAGCTCGGGGTACTGGTGCCCTCTTTCATCTGCAGGGATGAGCAAGGCTTGCGAAACTTAGGGGGGAAAAAAAGGGAAACAGGACATAAAGGAGCAGTGGAGAGGGGAGGAATGAAAGAAAGGGAGGAGAAGAAGGCAAGCCAATGAGGCTTCCTAAGTAATGGCAAAGTTAGGAGACCAACTAAGCTATTTTTACCAGGGGACTCTTATGTTCAAATACCTGCATGGAAATCCCTCAAAATTCCTGGTTGAAATGAGAACCAGTGAGCCCAGGAAGCTGGGCAGGGACTATCTGTCTCTGGACAGTTGCACATGTATTATTCTTTGACCAGAATGCTCTTCCAGCCTTCATCCCTAACCCTGCGGCATCACTTCTCATGACTAGTAAGCCCTTTTTCTGATTCACACCTGGGTGTACTCTGCTCCAAAATAATGGCTTACAAACACCGTGTGCCAGAGTCACATGACACAGTCATGGGTTGCGGAGGGCATGATGTCTTAACACCTTAGAGTGTTAGGAGTTTGCTTCCTGTGACGGGAGGGAGAGCAGTAGAGAAAATTATCTGAATATCCCCATTTCATAACACAGGGCTGCATCTGTCTTGCTGAGCTTACTATTGTTGTTGAAAACAATCGCTTTATCCCCAAAGCAGGTTCCAACCTACCCAAGGACAGAAACATTTTAATCTTTGCATCCCTGGGCCATTGAAGACAGTAGATGCCATTCCCCCAGAGAAGGAAATGGCAACCCACTCCAGTATTCTTGCCTGGAGAATCCCATGGACAGAGGAGCCTGGCAGGCTTAAGTCCGCGGGGTCACAAAAGAGTCAGACACGACTTAACAACTAAACTACAACAACAAAAATGGTCATTTGTTTGCACTGAATATCCAACTCATTCAGTGTAGGACCCATAACTGTTGCTTTCATTCCTAGAGTCCCAAACTCCAGCCAATTTGAGGTAGAGGTAGTATTTTCCTGGCTGACTTTTAGCTAAGGAAGGCCAGTGTTAGCCAGCAAAGAGAGAGATTTAGTAGGAAGGCAGCTGGGAGAGTGATGTGGGGAAGCAGAGATCAGTGGGTGGATAACAAGTCTGATGAGGAGGCAAAACAGAAAGAGCAATGGACCCACCCAAGGGCCACCACAGGAATCCTGCTTGCCTGTGATCCTGGTCTGCTCATTTATTTACCCTGCCAACCACAAATTGGCACTTGCCAAGAGCGCCAAAGAATTGATCCTTTTGAACTATGGTGCTGGAGAAGACTCTTGAGAGTCCCCTGGACTGCAAGAATATCAATCCTAAAGGAAATCAGTCCTGAATATTCATTGGAAGGACTGATGCTGAAGCTCCAATATTTTGTCAGCGAAGAGTCAACTCATTTGGAAAAACCCTGATGCTGGGGAAGATTGAAGGCAGGAGGAGAAGGGTGTGACAGAGAATGAGATGGTTGGATGGCATCGCCGAGTCAGTGGACACGAGTTTGAACAAACTCTGGGAGATGGTGAGGGACGGGGAGGCCTGGGGTGCTGCAGTCCGTGGGATTTCGAAGAGTCAGACACCACTGAGTGCTGAACAACATCAAGAGCATTGCCGGCGATTGAACAACAAAGGCATTTGCCATCTGCCTCTGAGGAGACTGAACGCCGCTGCTACAGCTGCTGACCTTCAACACCTCCTGAAGGAGTTCAGGGTGGAGTGAGGCATGCTGTGCTCCAGGGAATCTGCTGGGACAGGTCTTTAGATAGTGATGTATTTTCGGGAGCTGATTTCATGATCCCAACCCTTGCATCCCTTCAAATAGAAAAGCACTCAGTCCCTTCATGATGACATCAGCTTCTTGTGACTAGCAGAAAACCTTTCTTACAATGAGTGCTTAATTGCACTGAACTCCCCCTTCACCAAAATCTGATGTATTGACCTGCCCCTCTGCCTCTCTGGAGCAGTCTCTCCAGAACTGAGGTGCTGTCTCCCAGGCTGCAGGCCTCATTTTGCCCCAAAATATAACTTTACTCACAACTCTCCATTTGTGCAGATTTTTAGTTGTCAGCTCTTCCTTTCACCAAGCCCACCTCTCAAGCCAGACCCTTCTGGACTGCTCTCTTGGTTTGAATCACTTTAGCTGCTATTCTTAGTAGGAGAACCTGCCTCATAGGAAGTAATTTGTCTGTATCAAACGTGCAGGGCTAGCCACGCATGATAACTTAATTAACACATTTTCGGATAAGATAGCCCTAAGACAACAAGAGAGACGGTGAAAAAGTCCTCATAATTCATCCTTGGAAACGGAAACTCCTTATAAGAAAATCACCAAACCATCTGTCAGAAGCTGCCTTTGCACTGCTCCCCAGGGATCAAGCCGAGCTTGCAGAGAGTAGTGTTTACCCAGGGATTCTTGTCTGACCTGGTTCCGAATCCCTAAACCAGCCTCTAAGACCTTCTTTTCTCTAACTGGGAAAACCACAAACTGGTAAAGATATTTAATTATTATTTTTAAAAAGAAATTTCTGGGCTTGGGAGCAGAAAGATGGTAACAGCAGAATCCTCAACTTCCCTCCATACCTCCTTTTGTGCCCGGCAGAGGACCTGGTAGCTCAGATGGTAAAGTCTGCCTGCAGTTCAGCAGACCTGGGTTTGATCCCTGCGTCAGAAAGATCCCCTGGAGAAGGAAGTAGCTACCCACTCCAGTATTATTGCCTGGAAAATTCCATGGACAGAGGAGCCTTGTGGGCTCTATGGAGTCACAAAGAGTCAGACACGACTGAGTCTAACGCCCTTACACAGAGCTGTAAGGCCACCCTCATTTAATTCCTTCAGGGATGTCATTCGTTATCCTGACAAAGAGGATCCTAGATTAAAGAAGTTCACAGTTGTGTGTTCAGTTACCTTGCTTTTTGAAGAACTCAGCTGGACAAACTGCCAACTTGTCCAGCAGTTTCCTCTGTGATGGCCCAAGTACCCACCCAGTTTTCCCCTTCTCCCTTCCAAGACTCCCAGAAGCATGGCCTATCTTGGACAAAATGTTGTGTGCCATTTTAATTGGTCTTTGACTATATTTTGTGATATGGTTCTCCAGTTTTTTCGCTTCTTTTCAGATGTCCACTGAGGCTATGTCCATGCCTCTTGTTCATTGTTTTGCTTATAAATTATTATTATAAATTATAAGTGTGCACTCTGGAAAATCGTGAGTCTTAAAGATTAATAATAAATAGTGGAAAAATAAAACTGGCCCCAAATCTTCCCACCTTGAATGGACAGTTGAAGCTATTAATATTTCTATAATCATAAAGAATGTGTCAGAATGAATATACTCACCCAGTCTCCTACAAGGATTTTCTAAAATGTACCTTATCAAGATAAAGGGAGGCAACGCTGGGCACCAGGAAAGTCTTAGGGCCTCTTTACTCCCCAGGTCTCCACTCTGAAGTGGGTTTATAAGAAGCCGCTCCCCGACATAAGTATCATTTAGGAATTTCTCACCCAATTTAGCTCAGCTTCTCACTGGCCTCTTGATACCACTGAACAAGTTGTCAAGAAACAAAACTACTTTGACTGCATGAAGTGACAGGTGCATAAAACACCAGACTATCTCGAGGTTCGTCAGAAACGCTGCCTTGCATATGGAAAGTGCAGCTCGTTTTTCCTGCCCGAAGAAGAGGTGGTGAAAGGATCTCCTTCTCAAATATTCATGTTAAGATTAGGGATAGGGAGAAAGAGATCTACAAGCATTTGATTTGGGATGGTTTCTTTGAAGGTTACATTAAAGTTATGACAGCCCTTTATCAGAACACAAGGAATGTAAATGACAAGCAGCCATTTACAGAGAAAAATGCACAGTCGTCGCAAAAGGAATAAATGTGCAGAGATACCCTGGGAGAGCAGACTGGGTGCTGCTGCTTCTCTTCCAGTTATCTCTGGGCGGGCGAGGTGCACTTGGTAAATGAATTTGTTCAACCTTTTTATCAGAGGGTTTTTTTTTTTTTTCTTATTGTTAAGAAAGAAAAATAATAGAGTAAGTCCTTTGCTGACAGCACTGCTCTCATTTGCTTTATTAGCATGTATATTTTTACTGTATGTTTTTACTAATAGCTGCATAGAATGACGATTCTAGGATGGGGATATAGTGATGAAGTTAAGGAAAAGGTTTTTGTGATGGCAGCCTAAGGTTGAATTTGAGTTCCCCATATTCTTGTTGAGTGACCTTACCAAGTTGACTAATCTGATCTCATCTGTATAAGGGAGAGAAAACTAGTGCTTACGTGCTTTTTTATAGGATTACTATGAAGATAAAAGGAGATGATGAAATAATGTAAGAAACTGAATGTGTTGCTAAGAAAGTCTTGTAACTTTCATTACATTTACTAGGAGAGAACATGTTGAGGAGTGTTATTGGTTTGTTTTTGTGTTTTTTTGGCACAGGGCAATAATTCTTAATTTTGGTTGCATAATTTTCTGAAAGTAGCAGTGCCCAGACCTCACCCTCAAAATTCTTACATAACTTATCAGAGGTAGAGTGTAGACATTTGTGTGTGTGTGTGTGTGTGTTTTAAAGCTTCCCTGATACTCTGGTTTCTCTTCAGATCATATAAATCTTTTGCCTTTTTTAAAAAAAGCTTCCCAGTTGATCTGAACATACAGACAAGGTTGAGAAGTCTGATCTAGGGATGAAAGAGTGAAAGTGAAATCTGTGAGTTCCATCTTCCTACCAATTATTTGGCAAGCAGGTGGCTTAGGCGGTGAAGAATCTGCCTGCCTTGCAGGCAAACTTGAGCTGGATCCATGGGTTGGGAACATCCCCTGGAGTGGGGAATGGCTTACCCACTCCAGTATTCTTGCCTGGAGAATTCCATGGACAGAGGAGCCTGGTAGATTACAGTCCGAGGGGTCGCAAAGTGATGTGTTTCTCGTTTTCCTATCTCCTCAGTTTCCTAATTTATTTATCATTCTTTTGCATTGCATGTATTTTTGTGAGCCAACTGAAAGTCTTTGGGGAACAGACAGAGTTTAAATAATCAACTCAGAAGCTGAAGGATGAACCAAACCAGGTTTCCCAAGTTATTAAGATGTTTCTCTGAAATCTTAAGGAAATATTATAAAAGTCTTGAAATAAAACTTCTTTTTCTATAAAACTTATTTATAAGGAATATTCACTTGCCAATACTTTGAATGCTTCTTTTAGCAAAAGGAAACACCAAAAGAAATAAAGAAATAATAGGCATATATCAAAATTTCGAAAAAAAGAAAGTTTGGATATCTTTAAAATGCTCAGTTTTCTGAACTCTTTTATTGTGTAAAACTCTGGGTATGGAGTTTATTAATGTGTTGACTGAGCTTTGTGTGAAGAGGGGAAAATCAGGACTGGATTATTGAAATAGCATAGCCACTATGGTTGTAGGATCTGAAATTGTGAGATTGAACTGAATGAAACTGAATCACAGGGTTCAACTTATGTATTTGGTCAGAACTCCCTATAAAGAAGCCAAGTCTCTTGTTCATAATTAAATATTACGATAATCTACTATAATTTTATCTTAATGAAATCCAAGGAGTCATATTAAGCAATTAGGGCACTATTAAATCTTTCTAATATAAGCATAAAAACTACATAAAATCGTCCATAATTGATCAGATTTAATTCCATAGCACCAAAACTTGCTGCTTCAGTTAAAATAGGACATAAATGGGTAAGTGCCTTTTAAGCACTTCAAAATAATAATGGACATAGAAGGTCACAATCTTGACATAGCAGAAGGAAACTACTGAAACCTTGAACTGTGAAAATACTCCACTTATTCCATTTTATATATTTAAATTCAATCCTTTCCCTATTTATGTTGCACAGAACTTCTAATATAAAAGTTCTAATACAGAACTTCTAATGTTTTGATATCCTTTCTGTCTGTGCTTAAGCATTATCATAAAAAAATACCAGAAAATCAATCTTTTGAAAACTTAATAAAGTACATTTTTCAGAACAAGACAGACTCAAGAGAAAAATTAGGTCCATTTTCCCACCAGACAGCTCCTAGGGAAGTAAGAGCTCTGACTTGATCATATTTCAGGCATGCTGGCAAACGATGAGGTTGCTGGAGATGTCACAATGTCTTTGTGTGATGGTCTCTCTGTAAAATAGAACCAAGTGCATCTTCTATTCCTCCAGCTGGTACAGAAGTTATGTGATACTGGCCTCTGTTCTTTCTGGCAAGGAAAGAAGAGAAGAAAGAGTTGTCTGTTGTCATTAATCTATACAGTAGGAGCTTTGCAAATATGTGAATTATAGACATAAGGAATTAATATGCTTAGTCACTCATTCATGCCTGACTCTTTGCGACCTCATGGACTGCAGCCCGCCAGGCTCCTCTGTCCATGGAATTCTCTAAGGCAAGAATACTGGAGTGGGTTGCCATTCCCTCCTCCAGGGGATGTTCCCAATCCAGGGATCAAACCCAGGTCTCCTGCGTTGCAGGCTGATTCTTTATCATCTGAGCCACCAGGGAAGCCCAAGAATACTGGAGTAGGTGGCCTATCCCTTCTCCAGGGGATCTTCTCAACCCAGGAATCAAACCAGGGTCTTACAATGTTTTAAAGCTCATTAAAACTTTCTGCAATATGTTGCTGAGATATATATATATATATATGTATGTATATATATATATATACATATATGTGTGTGTGTGTGTGTGTGTGTATGGAGTAGGAAATGGCAACCCACTCCAGTGTTCTTGCCTAGAAAATCCCATGGACAGAGGAACCAGTCCATGGGACCACAAAAAACCCACACACTGAGCGCACACACACACAGGTATAGATAACATTACTTTTAAATTACAGTAGCAAATTCAGAGATGAATTCATCTTCCCACATGTGCTCCATCTCATAACCTCTGGGATACAACACACTTCTATTTCCCTGAATCGCCTCCCGCCCCTTTCCCCTTAATTGGCCTCTCTTGATAATTCTACAGGATAAAGAGGGAAATAGTCTCTGGGATTAAGTAACTTTGAACAGGTGCAAAATGTACCATTGAAAAGCTAGGGAAACCTCAAATGTGGAAGCTCCAACTATAAATTAAACGAGAGACACGTAGCCTCATCAGTGCCCATCTGTTGGTCAACTGGGGATGCTCTTATCAGAAGAATCTGCAAATGTAACAAGCCTGTTTCAATGCTACCCACAGCATGAAACGGATTTCTATTCTGCATGGTAATAGATTAAACAGCTTCAATTTTCAATGGACATGCCCTAGCATGCTGGGTCTCTCAGGAGGCACAGCAGCGGCGTTGACAAGGAGGGGCAGAGGGATAAGCAGAATCATGCCATATTTAAAATGTTTTGTTCACGATAACTAGCAAAGATTACCAAATAGTATGATTCACCACTTTCAGCTGTCAAAAATAATAGCATCTCCTATTAGACGCCCGTTACACAATGACCACCCAAATGTCCAGTTTCTGAAGCATATGCGTGTTCACATATTGATTATAAGATGAAATGTCTAACTTGTAATATATGGAAAAGAATTATTGCCGTATAGCTTTGCTTTTGTGGTGAGAAATAGAGTAAGGAGGAATATTTCCAGCAGCAAACAACAAACTCAGCACCACATCATAGGAAATAGTGGTAATACTTGCCGATGTTACACGGCCTATGCTAGAATGGCCTCTTAGCAGTCTCTTAACTAAGCTGGAAACTCATTTGCCCAAGACTGAGTGCTTTCCTGCGACCCAGGACTTTGAGTGGCAAGATCAAGAACATCCCAGACAAACAGGGCTAAGTTGATCATCCGCTGGAAACTTTTCACTTATCATCAGTACCCACTTTGATCTGAAATAGTGTAAAACCATACATCAGCTACCAACAGATTCACTGTCAGCTGGGTCACTCTTGTGGTGGAATTTAAAGGAAGACAAAGTGACCATAGGGCTTCCCAGGTGGCTCAGTGGGTAAAGAATCTGCCTACAATGCAGGAGATGGGGGTTCGATCCTTGGGTTGGGAAGATTCCCTGGAGAAGGGCATGGCGACCCACTCCAATATTTTTGCCAGGAAAACCCCATGGACAGAGGAGCCTGGCAGCCTACAGTCCATAGGGTCGCAAAGAGTCAGACACAACTGAAGCGACTTAGCATGCAAAGTAATAACAGATTTTTCAAGATTACCTAACTATTAGATTTTGGCAAAATAGTTAAAGAATTTCTTCATTTTTTTCTAATTTGTNACAGGATAAAGAGGGAAATAGTCTCTGGGATTAAGTAACTTTGAACAGGTGCAAAATGTACCATTGAAAAGCTAGGGAAACCTCAAAGGTGGAAGCTCCAACTATAAATTAAACGAGAGACACGTAGCCTCATCAGTGCCCATCTGTTGGTCAACTGGGGATGCTCTTATCAGAAGAATCTGCAAATGTAACAAGCCTGTTTCAATGCTACCCACAGCATGAAACGGATTTCTATTCTGCATGGTAATAGATTAAACAGCTTCAATTTTCAATGGACATGCCCTAGCATGCTGGGTCTCTCAGGAGGCACAGCAGCGGCGTTGACAAGGAGGGGCAGAGGGATAAGCAGAATCATGCCATATTTAAAATGTTTTGTTCACGATAACTAGCGAAGATTACCAAATAGTATGATTCACCACTTTCAGCTGTCAAAAATAATAGCATCTCCTATTAGACGCCCGTTACACAATGACCACCCAAATGTCCAGTTTCTGAAGCATATG
>SJYA01006900.1:0-19803 GCA_006410615.1 Neotragus moschatus
TCAGCTTAGCTTCATGGTTCCTGGGGTGGAAGGAATGCACAATCAGCTTGCCCGCAGTGGACAGCTAAAGCCAGAGGTCACCTGTCCTCTGCCTGGACCCATGCTCCACTCTTCCTCCTGGCTCTTCAAGCCCTGACAGGGTGCATGAAATAGTTCTGTTGCCTCTGCAGATAGAAGGGGGTTCTGGAGACAGGGGGAGAATGAATATTCATTGAACACTAGCTCTGCATAAGGAGCAATGTCAGGACTCTGATGAACATTTTCTCAGTAACTGCAGTGGTTCCATGAGTTCGGTGTCCTCTCCATTTTTCAGATGGGGAAACTGGGACCAGAGTAGCATTTCCCAAGCGGCACAGGTAGAGAGAGCTGACCACCTGGACAGGAGTCCCAGCCTGTATGGTCCCGAAGCCTGCGTGCACTCTGTCTACCTGGGATGCCCTCCCTCCTGCTGGAGAAAGGCACAGACCCTGGCTTTCTTGCAGTCTTCTGGCTGGAGACCACTGAGTGCCAGTCGCCTATGGATAGTGTCACAGAGCACAGCGCCACCCAGAGGGAAGAGCCTGGCTGGATTTAGGAGTTAGTCAGGCCTGGGTTTGGGTCTTACGTTAGCCATTCAGTATTGATTGCTTCAGCATATTTCTTACCTGCTGTGGACCTTCATTGTTGCTGCTGCTGCTAAGTCGCTTCAGTTGTGTCCGACTCTGTGCGACCCCATAGACGGCAGCCCACCAGGCTCCCCTGTCCCTGGGATTCTCCAGGCAAGAACACTGGAGTGGGTTGCCATTTCCTTCTCCAATGCATGAAAGTGAAAGTGAAGTCACTTAGTCGTGTCCGGCTCTTAGTGACCCCATGAACTGCAGCCTACCGGGCTCCTCCATCCATGGGATTTTCTAAGCAACAGTACTGGAGTGGGCTGCCATTGCCTTCTCCGGTGGACCTTCATTAACTCACCTCTAAAATGGACAGCTACCTACAGGGCCAGGAACCTGTGAGGATTAGACAAGAGGGTGTATGCACAAGGCTTAACTTGGAAGGTGTTCACTAACTGATGCTCTTTATTTTATGGTGATTGCCATTCTACTTTTTTTTTTTTTTTCTTCTTTAGATGAAAGTGTTAGATCACCTGTAACCTACAAGGGTGCACTGGCTTCTCTAGTTTGTCACATCTCTCTGGTCTGACTCTTGGGGAAGCTTTGCTGGTCCATCTGATGGGAGTCTTGCAGGGTGAGAAGTAGGGTCAGCTGCAGCACAGGTAGCATCAGGAACCACTGGACTGCAAGACCTCTCCTCGGCTGCTCCAGAATGATTAGAAGGAGGTGTGCATTAAGGTATGACAAGGCAGAAAGAAATTGGCGGACAGAGAGTAGCAACCAACCAGGCTGTTATTATTTGCAGGGCCAGGGAAGTGGGCTGGGGGCCAGGGGTGATGCCTCCTTGGATTCACAGAGGTGAGTCAGCGAGAGAGACAAGGTTTCTATTTACTTTCCCTGGTCCCCTGGGTGCAAGTCAGGAACATTCTCCACCTTGGTTAAGCTCCTTTGATAAATGAGGGATGTGTTGATCATTGTTAACGGTAGGATGCAAAAGTGGTCTTCAGACTGTTTGACCACAGCCAGGGTGGGATGGTCACCAGCCGGGGAGAGTGGGCAAGGGTCACAGTGCTGCAGCAGGATCCTCAAGACAGAGATCACTTCTGTGTGCTGGCCAGTAACACTCAGCTGCTGGGGCCACGGAAAAGCGCAGGGGAGACACTGGGGCAAAAAGAGTGCGTCACTTGGAGGCAAAGAAGTTGGTTAAGGCACAGCTTTTGTCAACTAGTGGAGAAATATGTCAGGATTTGAGCCAGTGGTCCACATGTACTGGTGTCTATCATGTACCAGTCCACCTTGTGTGATCATAGGGATTTTCAGTGTGCATTTGAATAAAGTCCCCAAACGTGCAAGGCTTGACAGAGTGTTTTGTATGTCTCATTGGCAATACGAGGTGAAATAGTTGTCTAGGAACCATCACCGGCACTGGCTTCTGGTACTCCGTTCTGGGTTCTTTTTAGAGAACCCTGCATTTGGAGAAAGTGTGGACCTAGCGCTCACTTAAAGAAGAATAACTTTGCTAAGGGCCAGGTGGGTGTTCTTTCTCACGATTGGTTTCATGGTTTGCAGATCTCCCTAACTCTCCCTAGCTGTGTTGTCCTGTAGACACCTGTTTGAGACCCTGTGTGTTACTGCAACAGGAGCCCTTTGTGACTACCATGGTGCGTTCTGGGGACTAGTCTTTGTGGCAGAGGCCTTTGCTGGGGGAGTGCTGCCTCTCCCAGCTCTCCCTTACTCATTCCAGGGCCCATGTCGTCTTTTCACCTTCCTTTTCTCAGATTTGGCCAGGGTGATGTCTTTGAAACATATGTACATCTGCCTTTAGATAGTTTACCATTAGCTGAAAAAAACCCTTCGGATAGACTTAAGGGTAGTTTCCCAGCTTATTTAAAAGGTTCCTTTATATCAGTGAAGTATTTGCTAGTGGCTCCTATAAATAGATTCTCTGGTGTATCTGAGAGTGTATACACTAACAGCTTGAAAGAGAGGTTTGGGGCATTGCTAAAGGACTTTTAAAGTTGCAAATGCAATCAGAACTAGACATACGTGTGAATAATACTCTGGTTATCTGTTTAGTCTTCGAACTTTGCCAAACTCACCCACACATCTTCTCCTGTGGTACGGGAGGTCTCCATCTCTGATTCTTTGCAGATGGAAAGGCCGCCGCATACATTTCTAATGGGTAGTGGGGTGGCTGGAAGGGGTCACCCGGAGTCCCCCCGGTTGCACTTCTTGCAGCTAGTTTAAGGTCTTCGTCCAATGACATGTGATCCCCTCTCCATGCTCCCATTTGTCTTTCAGTGTTTGCCTTTCTGGATTACGGGGCTTTGCTCTTCTCCATAACATGGTTGGCATCCTCAGATTTAGGCCAAGAAAAAGTAGACTTTAATTTCCATGCTAGACTCCTGTTAGCACACAGATTTTCGTGAAGATAGCAGTAGGGCAGTCTGGGTCTTCGCTGAAGGAGTGGCCCCTCGTATCGCCATCGGACCGAGGAATGGTGGGTCAACAGTTCCCTCTGAGAAGAGCCAGCCGGCTGGGGGGGTGGAACCACGCCTTCTGCTGGCGCCCAGGGCCGCTCTGAGAGCCAGCGACCTTCCTTTGGGGCTCCTGGTATCGAGCTGGGGAATGAGTAATTGGGGCTCGCCAAAGTGTTTAAACACCAGAATTGAAATTAATGTCCCCTCATTGCCAGCTACGCTGACAATACATTACAGCAAACACCTTCCCAAAGTGAAATGAATGTTTGTTTATCCTCATGAAATATACATCAAAACATGTTGGTGGAAGAAGCTCTAATGAGGAAAGGGGCCAGGTTTCCTGTTAATTCCAGGAGAAAGACTTAACTGAGGGGAAGGTTTCTTTTTTCTTCCTTTCTTTCTTTCTTTCTTTTCTTTTTTTTTTTTAAAGAATAACCTGTCCACAGCTGTGTATCTAGGACATTAATATGGGTTTAATGAAAACTCCAGTTGATCTGTCCAAAGATATTGATGAGCATTGCCCAGCCGTATTAATCATCTCCTTGAGGGAGGAAATGAAGGGAATGGGCGAGCAGGCTTCTGTCAGATGCCAATCCAAATGAAGAGGTGTTAAAAAAAAAATTTTTTTTTTTAAACTCTCCACAGCTACATCTATTTCCCAGGACATAGGTTGGGCCAGCAGGGAATGAGAAGGACTCATGATAGCACAGGAAATTCTGAGGCACATTTAACGTTAAATCATTAAGCGTCTGCCAATAAATCCATTACTGTTAATTATATTGAGATGGCCGGCGATCCGCTGATAATATTCCTTCATTGATTTTCGTTCGACGTGGATCGAGGCTCTGGCTTTCATCTCTTTGGTGATTTTATTCTTTCATTTCTTCCTTCCTCATCTCCTTCTCCCCTGCGCTCCACACCCACCCCTCCTCCCCTCCCGCCTTCCCCTTGGAGCTTCTGCAGTAATGCGGTTCCCCTCTCACTGGCGATACAGTTCTCTCCCTAAGTGCCAAATGTTTCTTGATAGGAACAAGCTACATTTCTTTATGGCTTATGGCAAACTGCCTTGATTACTTCAACTGCTGTACCCATTATGTGAATTAAATATGTATTCAGTTGCATGCTGCTTGCAATGTTATTGCAGGGTGACATATGGTACTGACTCAATTAGAATGAAACTAGCATTAGATAACCCTTCTGATTACATGAATCCTGACCGGCTCCTCCTCGGCCTCCCCTCTGTGCTCGCGCGCTCTCTCCAGTGCAGGTTTGCATTATCGGTTATCATCTCTACCACGTTGGATGCTGGCTGGGGGTTGGGAAGGGGGTTGGCTGTGGGTTTCTGGGAAAGAAGGCATCTCAGACAGACAGAAAGACAATAAAGGGGCTGGTGGGGAAGGACTATAAAGGACTTGAAGCTTGCCTTTGGAATTAACCTTTAATGTTATGGTTTTTTGGAAGTGGTTGTCAGGCCTGCTGTGAGAAGAGGCCAGAAAGGTCTCTCTAAGGTTAGAAGATCAGAAAAGGAAAGAAAAAGAAAGACTGTGAAGTGACTGCTGTGTGTGTGATGAGTTGGTCCTTACATTGAAATCTTTCATTTAAAAAATAACCCCCCTTTTTTCATATCTCATACTTATTCTAACACCAATGATTCATTTTGTTTTTATAGCACACCTGGATTCAACACGAACCCATTTGATTCCCATCAGCATCTGATATTACAGGTGGGGCAGGAATTGTCACCCCATTTTACAGATGAAGCAATGGAGACACAGGCCCCATTACATTGTAGTTCAAAGTCACAAAGTCACAGGATGGCAAGATGAGAAGGAATGCTTAAGAATGCAGAAGGTTCTGAAGGGCAGCTCAAGGACGTGCTAAAAACCGAGAATTTTTAGATCTTACAAAGGAAGTACTTTGACTCTCTGGGCAGGGACAATTCCTGGAAATTCTTGTCCCAACACATGCAATTCACCAGAGAGCATTTGGCATATAACATTTCCTTCTGAAGAGTAATTTCTTTCCTTGATCATTTTCACCACCTTTTAAACTGTTCTAGGCTACCTTCCTTTTGCTTTTCCTGCTCTATCACTTCTACTTGCCAAGTAAGAACCTGGAGATCACTTGCTTACCCTCCTGTAGCCACACCTGATGCTGGAGCAGTCTCCCAGTCCGGAGCCTACGCCAGGGCCTGCAGGCCATCTTGGATTTTCTCAGGGTCTGATAGGAAGGCTGCTGGACCCAAGGCTGCCTGCATAACTGCCGTAGCAGCACCCAATGGGACTTCTTACCCATGACCACCTCAAGTCTGCAGGTCTGTTTGAACGTCTGTTGTGTGTATTTGTGTACATGTATGCTTAGTGGCTTCAGTCATGTCTGATACTCTTTGTGACCTTATGAACTGTAGCCCGCCAGTCTCCTCTGTCCATGGGATTCTCCAGGCAAGAATACTGGAGTCGGTTGCCATGCCCTCCTCCAGGGAATCTTCCCAACCCAGGGACTGAACTTGGGTCTCCTGCACTGCAGGGTTCTTTTACCACTGAGCCACCAGGGAAGCCCCCAGATGTATTTGTGCACACCACACCATATGCCAGGAGAAATATTAAAAATGTATAATGTATATGGTCACTGGCCATGTACAGCTCATATCTGGGCAGAAAAAATAGCATGAGAGTCTGGGTAGCTATAAATGAGAATGATATGAACTAATAGGTTCCATAGATACACTTACTAACTTTAGCTGGAATTTCTAGAATTAAGCTTCTGCTTAGCCCAGTTCCTTGAGTATAGCGGGCATTCGGCAAATGATGAATGGATGAAGAAATGAACGAATGAAGGGGAGAGGTCAGTGTGCTCGTGGTAATAATGAGGCAGGTTTTTGTGTAGGAGGATGGGGCCGCTTATAGATAACACAACCATCCATCCCGTCCTGCCCCCCTGGCCCGCTTTCTCATTACAATAATGATCACTAACTGATAGAGCACTTTACACTGAAAACAGCCTTTCAAAAAGCTCTAAAAAGATACACACACAAAAAGGAATGAAAATGGTTGCCTGTGGAGACTCTGAGTGAGGTAAGGGATGGAGAGAATGGGGGCAACGTAGGGACCAAGACTCAGCATGAATGGGAATCAGAATACTGTGGATGTGATTTTATATTGTAGAGAGATACCTACTTAAAAATAAGATTAAATTAAAAAATTTTCCAGAAAGCATTAACGTACCTAATTTTCACAGTAACCATGTATGTATAGGGGAATATTTGTATTATGTTTTAATTTATATAAGGAAACCAAGGCACAGAGAGGTTAGGTAACTTACCAAAAGCTGTGAAGTTAGTAAGTTGCAGCGTGAAGGCTAAATCCAGATGCGTTCTTTCCACCAAAGCATGTGGCATCTTCGAGCTTTGGCCCAGCTGTGCCAGGGGGTGCCTGTGTGTTGGGATCCTCCCTGGACCCCTGTTGGACACTGTGTGTGTACTGAGGTCTCAGCAGAAGGGGAGAAGGGGTGGGGCTAGAGGCCTCCCCACTGCCACTGAAGCCTGGCAGATTTGCATTCCCAGTAAGAGCTGACTGGTGCTATAAGAAGAGGGGTCTCTGCACCAGCCCTGGAGTTCAGGCTCACTCTGCGGGGTGGAAGGCAGCATGGTAGCTTGAGCCTGGTCCTTAGGGTGGGCCAGCCATTCTCTGGGCACCTTGGAGGCACCTAGAAGGAGCTGAGGACAAGTACGGCAGAGAGAAATGCCCCAAATTGCTGGTCTTATAAACGTAGTAAAGTGCAGCCTATGCTTTTGAGGGTAAAGTGCAGCCTTTGTGTGGCATCCTTCAGGTAGGTGTGTCCTTTACTCTAGATGGTTACAGTGCCTAAGTGGTTTGGCAGAGCTCCCACCTCGCCACCCCTGGCCCCCCTCCACTCTTTTTCCTTGGCCTCCACCCAGGGCTGACTCGTCCGGCAGGACAGGGTGAGAGCGGTGCCATCAGCTGGTCTCACGTGTTCTCACGTGGCGTATCTGTCATTCCGTTGTAGCTTTCTTGTGCTTTTGCGCTCCAGGCCCAGCTAGTTCAGAGCAAGGCCTTTTCCTGAGCATCACATAGCCAATGAAGAGCGGCTCTGAGCGTAGACTCCAAGGGCGATCTACTGCCCTGAACACAAATAACTTTTAACACCTGTTTCTAATCAGAGGTTATCTTATGCCTGTGTGCCCTTCAGTAAGTTTTCTACGGCCAGCCCTCTGGGTGGGCCATGTTCTGTTTTGATTTTATCTGAAACTGCCCGTTGTTTCTTCTGTATCTGGTGACTCAGGTCCTGCCTCCATGAAGCCTTCTGGTAGGACTTCTAGGCTTCACACCCACTCCAGTGATGCTAAGATTTCTAACTTCTAGAAACTTTCTGTGCTTCTGCTGAGGTGAGATTTCTACCTCTCCAGGTCATGGGAGATCCCAGTTAACAAATCCAACCAGTACTCTTTTCAATAGTAGATTCTTGCTGTGTTTACTACCAGTGATACTTCTATGATGAGACTCTCACCTCTCCTCATTTCCATTTTATCCTGATTTGCTTCATAGCTTCCTGGTGGAACCTTCGCAGTTAACCTCAGTGGTGCCTCTCTTTTGACTGAAATATTCCCCACCATTGCCCATAACTTCATTTATCACCTAAATACTCGTGGCTAGCAAATGTATCACTTGTAATCTCACTGAGGACAGGGGATTTTTCTTTCTCTACATTCCCCCTTAAACAACACAATGCCTGAACCAAAGCCAATATCCAGTAAATGTGTATTGAACAAGTGGTAAATGAAAACCTATATTTTCCTTCCAGACTGATTCTTTGAATTTCATATCTGCATGTATAACTGCCTAGCAGGTATCTCTACATTCAACAGAATCCTCAAACTCTACACATCCAGGGCCGGCTCCCTCAGTCCCTTGGTCCACATTAAATCTTCCTCTATTCCTTCTCTCTTTCATTTGAAAGAGAAAAAGTCCAGAAGCCTCCTATTTGTGTTGAATTCTTTTTTTTAAGCTTGCCCCACCCCATCAAAATATTAGCCAATTTGTGTTAATTCTAACAGTCAACATTTATTGAACACTTTATGCCAGACTTGGTGCCAGGTGAGGGAGTATAAAGGTAAACACACACACCCTAACTATATCCTGTATCATCTGGCCTCCCCATCTGTCACAGCCCTCGGTCAGGCCCTCACTGCCTTTCACCCAGACAGCTGACCTCCTAGTTGGTGTCTCTGCCCCGGTTCTTTCTGTTTGCCCTCTCTAGGATCCACCTTGACACTCAACCTGAAAACCTGCTTGCCATACCCCTATTGAGAATTCTTCACTGGCAGCCCCAATGTCAGAAGCTGTAGTCCTGAATCTCAAAACTGTTGTGCTGTGATCGGTTGTGAAGTGTGTCACAAGTAATTTTGATATTAATAGTAGTCTAGGACCTGAGGTTTGCAAATTATTTAAAAATTTAAACTAATTCAAATTATCACCATAAAAATGTCACTTTTACTCACTTGAAGTCCCATAGGCTGAGCCGAGTAGAGAGAAGACATGACTTTACAGCCTGCTGGGAATTGTGCCTTCCTGTGACACACCCTCGGGAGGATCCTTTAAATCTGATCATGGATGAGTGTGCATGTATAATGAGTGTGCGAGGCTGAAGTCTTCATGACTGACCCTGAAATCTTTAGGATAACCTACATTAACCTCCTGACCTAGCCCTTGTCTGTTTCACTGGGGCTATTTCTTAACATTTTCTTAATACTTAAGAAATACTTAAAAGCTACAAATACTTAAAAGCTGCTGCTTTTTTCCTTCCGCTCTTAAAATCATCTCTTCTATTAGGAATTCCTGTACCTACCACCTCCACTGTAAAACGATGGCTAACTGTGCAGGTGCTAGCAGAGACTTTTCTCGCGTACTGTGACCCAGTCTTAGATATTCCTTCGTTGTGTTCACTTTGCCTTGAATATTCCTTCAAGGTAATATATAACTTATATTACTTGTCTTCATAATTTTATTTTTTGTGCCTCATTTTAATTTTTGCATGTTTAGTTTCCCATTCAACTGTAAGCACTTTGACTTCAATGTCTTTTTATAGTCTTCCAATTTCTTAGGACAGGCTTAAACATACAGTGGTGATGGTGGTTTAGTCACTAAGTCGTATCTAACTCTGCGACCCCATGGACTGTAGCCTGCCAGGCACCTCTGTCCATGAGATTTTCCAGGCAAGAATACTGGAGTGGGCTGCCATTTCCTTCTCCAGGGGACCTTCCTAACCCAGGGATCAAACCCTGAGATAAATACCATATACCAACAAAGATAGATACCATCTTACCCACTAATCCCAATGTTCTGCAGAGTCAGGCATCTTTAGTACAAAATTCTATCTTGATGTCCCTAAATAGGGCAACTGAGGAGAGTCCTGATTCATCCATGTATAGATATATAGCCCTAGACATTTCCATAGCACCTGTATACACCTGTTTCTATCTGCCTGGTCTACTTATGAGACTGTCTTCTGAAATGGTCACTTGAACCAAATTGGAGGAAGTATGGAGAAGAGGTTAAAGTGGGTAAAGTGAGGCCCAGGTGATTATTACTGATCTTGTGGCCCTGAATGTCCAGCAGAAGGTTTCAGGTAAGTGGTGAGAAATGGAGACCCAGTGTTTACTTGAGCGCAGATGACACATGGTGAAGGCAGAGTTAGGAACTTTCTGTCTGGTAAAAATGTGCAGAATATATTAGACTAGAGAGAGATTGAAGACAGAGATTTAACCAGGAGACAAAAGGACCTGGGGTGTAAGTAAGTGAATGGTATTTCAGGAATGAAAAGGATTAGACTGTTTTGAAAGTAAGATTAGCAGAGCCTGGTAACCATCCAAAGATGGAGCCTGAAGGACAGGTATGACTCAAGGATGACTGAATCATTTAAGTCATCTGTTAATTTGGCTTCTAGAAAATGTTTGAGATGAGAGATGACTCAGTATAATGAAAAACTGTTTAACGATTATAACTGCCCCTAAATAGCTGGAGGGTGTGGTCACAAATACCACCTAAGCCTGTAACTGCCAGAAATGAGGCTTCGCCAGGGTTAGAGGCCTCTGCTGTGTTGTATCCAAGTTTGAACTAGGTTCTGAGATGGTGTCCATCTCTACCTGTGTGTCTACATGGGTAGGTTTCTAATCTGGTTACTGGGAGGATGGGCTTGGCGTTAATAAGAACAGGGGCATTAGGAAAGGAGGGGATTCGAATGAGAGCTAGAGTTTTGTTTATTACAGACGCTGGCAGATTTTTCAGTTTCATAGAATATTGTGGTTGCTGCTGGATAATTGTTGATTTCTTTTGGGCTACATCTCTGACATTCATTTGACTTTGTCTCTCCAGAGAGAAAGCACAGTCTCCTATAATCACACCTTATTTTTCAGGGGCTTCCAAGGCATAGCTCTCAAGTTTCTGGGATCTCCTTTCTAGGAGGAGCCAGGGTTTGTTGTGGTGGGAAAGAACGAACTTGGACTTTGGAGTCAGATGGACCTGAATTTGTGTCCCAGGTCGTCTGTCTACTGTGGGGCACTGGACAGGTTACCTAGTTTACGTTGTGTCTGTTTTCTCAATAATAAAAGTGGAATGTATTTAGTTGAGATATATATATATCTCAATATTAGCATCACCTACTTCATAGGGTTTGGGGAAGGATAATCATAATAATAGTAGCTAATATGAGCTTACAGTTTACTTACCAAGCACTGTTATTTACATTATGTCTTTTAATCATCGCCGCAAAACTGTAAAGGCTGTACTATCAGTGTACTCATTATATTGACCAGTAAACTGGGCTTAGAAGTGTTAAGTAACTTCCCTAAAAGACCCAGGTAGTAATTGACAGAATGAGGATTCGAACCTAGGTTGAATGACTGCAACAGCTGAGCCCCTAACGACTAAAACAAAGCTTTGTAGCCTCCCAAATATCAATCTTTCTGTGAAAATTGGAAAGCTCTCCTAAAACTCCCATTCAGATTAATCACCTTCTCTACCATGTTCCTGGAACAAAATATCTGTAGTTTTAATAAGCATATATTTTATGATTTCAGTCCTTTATTCAGCCTTTTAGTCATTTATTTAAAGCCCTTCTTTTTTTACTAACTTATAAGCGTTTGAACACAGGAACTGTGCCTACCTATGTATTTTCCCTCCAATACTTTCTTTATTCATAGGTGTTCTCAATGTTAATTTGTTGGAAAGAAATTATATGAAAGGCTCAAGTTTCCCTAAGGAGAGTTACCTTTGGTACCTTGGGGTCACGTTTGCCTGTCACCAAAAGGAAAGACTAAAGTGTCAAGGAGTATTATAAGCAACACTAATGAAATGTGATCATTTAAAATAATGAAATACTGTCAGTTAGTCTGATATAGTCCTTACCTCACCTCCTCACCCCCAACACACAAATATCGTAAAAACAGAGGTGATCTTTGCTCAGTCAGTAAATTGTCTGTGACATTTAGAATTGAACCAGATACAAAATAAAGTATTGGAAACCGGTTCCTCTTTGCCTCCAGGTATCACACATGCTATATCCCGTTTGGTCTTAACTTTTTTCTCACATCAGTCCCTTCAGCTGGAATGCAGGCCTTGTGCTGAAGCTGAGCTGTGCTGTGGTCTGACTTCCCATTGGTGGAGAGTGGGTCTGGGCAGTTGAGGTGGACATAAGTGAATGCCATTATTCGCACTTGAGACAGAAAAAAGAAAATCCATGACCGCTTGGGTAGCAGCAGAGGGAGAAGGTAAGACTCTCATCTCTGAAGGCCTTTAGGTTTAAAGTGTACGATTAACAGATACACACTACTGTGTATAATGCAGATAAAAAGTAAGGACTTGCTGTACAGCATAAGAAACAACATCCTGTAACACCCTATGATGGAAAAGAATTGGAAAAAAACTATAAACGGAATCACTTTGCTATGCATCTGAAACTAACAAGGCCTTGTGACTCAATTATACGTCAATATAAAACAAAAACCAAACAACAGCAAAGTGCCTTTTAGCTGCTCTTGGTTGCAAAGCCGAGTGATGATAATGGTCCTGTTGGTAAAAATAGTGATGCGCAGAGCGTTTCATCCTTATCAAGGTACCTCTTATCCCTGTTCTTTGAGAAACAGCCCCGTGTGGGTGAATAGGAGGAATACAAAATTGTGTTCAGTAAAAGGCTCTTAGTCGTTCTTGTTTTGTCTTCTTTCCCCCGCAACCCAGTTCTTTCCGATCCTGAATGGAACTCGCTGTAGTTACATCTCACCATCCAGCACACACTGTTGGCAGCCTTCCCCATGTGAAGCTATGGAGGCATTGGTACAGGAGGCCTCTGTATGACCCACTAAAGTCTCTAAGCACACCAGTCCGTGCAGTTGACTGGACAGGGTGCCCAGAGGCCACCCATCCCCAAATCCTTCGACTCTTATTTCAAGCATGATTCTAACTGGATGGTTGTCTGGTTTCCCTACCCCTGCCAGAATATATGAATGGTTATCACCAATATTTACTGAGCAGTACCTGCAGGTCTTGGTTTAGCCACCTTGGATATGGACTCAGGGAATCCTCACCACCACCCCAGGAACTGGGAAACATGACTGTCTCCATTTTCCCAGTGAGGACCCAGCAGGGAGGGAATCAGAAACAAGGGCTCACAGCCATCAGTCAAGGTCAGGTTTGGCTTCCAGGATCCAGTACCACAGCTGTGTGAACTCGAACACTGTGCTACCTGTGAAGAAGAGCAAACTCCGAGAGGCAGTGAAGCTATAAAAAGCCCAGCAGATGGAGTTTACATAGGACAGCCTTGTAGAGTCCCACCTAGCAGTGGGCCTGGGTGATAATTGGCATTCATAATGATAAATGGTTTGGGTCCTGAAGAAGCAGCCAAGTTATGTTCGAGATTCCCATCTATCTGTCTATCTGGATATTTTTCAAAACTGAAACAAAGCAAACACAAAGAAGCTAGAGGAAAGATAACATTTTAAGTGGCTTATATCTAAAATAATGAAAAATCAACACAGTTTTGGTTAAGCCTCTAGGAAGGGAGACGAGGCAGCTTTCTAGAGTGGTTTCTTTCACAGGAGTTAGTTTTTTCCTCCTTATCTACTCCTGGCTTCCAGAATCTCTGTTCCCTAGGTGTCTTCCCCAGCGCAAAGGTTATGGACCCATGGAGTGCTTGTACCCTCTCCCTGGACTTCTGCTCCAGAAAAGATGACATGGATTCATGATTCACCCGACGCTGTGAACAGGGTGCCTTGTGCCTGCTGTTGCTTTGCTTCTAGGGTGGCAGGTAGAAGGGATGTAGTGCAGTAAATAGCAGTCCTTTCTTAAACCACCATGAGTGTGGAAGGGGGCTGGTCAGGGGATTCGAGAGCAGAGAGGGGAAATCAGGTCTTTGTCTGGAGGGCAATGCTGTGACCACCCCTTCAGATCTGTTCAGTGTCTGCTGGATCAGGAGGGAATTCTCTTCCCTGCTTCCACCTCCCCCGATCCCCGTTCTTTTTTCTCCCTTTGTAGAATAATATAAAATAAAGAAGCCCAGCAGAAAGGGAGCTGTGATGCTGTCGTCCCTGGCGTTGATGTTATTTATTTTCCTCAGTTGCTGCTCTGGAAGCCCGGAGTTGACAGAGCGGTTTTGTAGAATAGAAGCATTATAGACTGTTACTGTCAGAGTGTTAAATGTGATGGATAGAGAAATAGACGCGAAGGAGGGGACTTAATACTGAGAGCCAGGGTGCTCATGGGAAAATAAACCATCCGCATATAAGAAATGAATGAGGTAATGTGGCGGGAGGTAATGGGCTTTCGCAACATGCCGGAACAGAGATGCTTATTACAGGGTGTGCTTAACCCTTGGCATGCTGACTTCCTTTTGTGGGTTCCCGGGCTCTCCACCGTGTCCCTCGGTGTGACCACGTGTGTGGCTTTTCTTCAGGCAGGGAAGCAGGCTTGTGCAGGAGTGGAGACAAACGTGTGCTTAATAACGCCGTGTTGGCAGCAGCCTGTACATCAGAAAGCCTTGGCAGCTCCCGAGGGGCTTGGAATCCCCGGGGCTGCAGGAGACGGAACACGCCCTGATTGCTGGGTTAGAGAGAAGCAGGGAGGCATGCTGGGGAAGCTGGGAGCTCTGTTGATTTCTCCATGGGGGACTTCTGAGGGGTGCTTTGGTTTCCTGGGAGAGAAGTTGATTCATGCTACTTGGCCTCCTTCGTGGCCCTGGAAGATCCCCTGCTGCTTTATGTCGACAGTGCCTAGCTGTTCTCCTACTGTCCAGAATGTGGTGGCTTTGCTGTGAGATGGGAGGGAGAAGAGCGGAGAGCAAGCATCTTTATTAACTCCTTGTCAAGTTGTATAGAGCGGGTCGGGGGGAGACCCAGCCTGAGATGGATGGTGGAAGGGGTCTAGCTGGCCTAGGTGAGGTGGAGGGAAGTGAGCTGAAAGGTGGCCAGGTTCCATGAACAAGGCGCTTTGGGTGCCCATGAGATGGCTGGATGGCATCTCTGACTCGATGGATGTGAGTCTGAGTGAACTCCAGGAGTTGGTGATGGACAGGGAGGCCTGGCGTGCTGTGATTCATGGGGTCGCAAAGAGTCGGACACGACTGAGCGACTGAACTGAACTGACCTTTCCTACCTAACTTTGTCTCCTGGTGGTGACAGCCCTGTGACAAGCATTTAGCAAGCTATCAGGGCTCAGTTAATGGGGCCCTCATCTAGCTTTGGTGATTACCTGCTGTGTGGTCTTGAACAAGTCATTTACCCTCTCTGGGTGTTCGTTTTCTCTTCTATGGTATGGGGATAATAACACCTCGTAGGTTTTTTATCAAGATTAAACATACTCATGCTATTGAAAGGGTAAGTAGGCTATAAAACATTATGTAAACACCAAAGTGTTACCAGTATTTTGGCAGTTAGTGACAGGCAATACCTGTGTATTAAGGATCCAGTGAAAAACGTCACCCAAGAAATTAACATTTTCAAGCTAGCAGCTTCATACGCTTTTACCCAGACAGCACTGCTTTTGTCTGCTGTTAAAGTGTGTCTCTCTGCTTTCAGTGGTGGTTACTTCAGCAAGGACGCTGCCCTGTCTCGATGTTTACATTGTTGGCACGGGGTCAGCAGGAGCCTCAGAAACTCTTGCAGCAGACGATCGTCACCTAAGAGCGGGGGTTTTCCTCCCCGTCCTATTCAGAGGTTTCACAGAATCACTGAATCCTGTGAAATTAGTCTGTGTCCATCGTTGGCCTTGATGTAGTTTGGAAAGTGCCTCTTGGTGAAGCACAGACCTCCCCTCTAGCAGCTTTTGGACCTTTCCCCGGAGCTCTTCCATACAAGAGGTTCCTCAACCCAACCTCATCCTCTTAGATCTAGCTGCCGCCTCTGAGGTCATGTCTCCAGAAGCCCTGTCCTTAAGATGGTCCACATCCTGGGGACTTTTTGGTTATCACTGAAGCCTGCGAAGACCCTCAGTATTTCCACAGAAGCAGAAGGACCTCCGTTGGCTGGCCTGATCAGCCATGGTCTGGACCCTGTCCCAGCTCTTAGGCTGGCATGTGCTGCCCTCTGGTGAGATACAGGCCTGGTCTCATGCACTGCTTCTTGTTCCTATCTCTCTTCCTCAGTCAGGGGTCTGGCCCTCCCAGGCAAGTTGGTCTCCTTGCTGTCTCCCTGCTCCTTGTGGGATGCCTTTATGTCGTCCATCTTTATCTAGTTTCTATTCATCTTTCAAATTTGGTCCTTGCTATTTTTTCCCCAGTAATTATAGCTTTAATTGTCTTCTCTTGATTCTTCAAATTTATTCTACTGTATGTAACTGCTGGCTATATAGTTTTTTTTGGTGATTCTCTGGCTGTTTCACATGACACTATCTTATCTTTCCAAGAGTATTAAATTTTTCTCCAAAAAAGGGATAGCCCTGTATGTATTTTTTCTTATAATTGGCATCCCACTGCCCTCTTCTGCAATCATTTGTCATCTATGTCATTATAATGCTTCTATAATATAGAGCTTTTTTTTTTTTTTGCTTATTTCTGGGCTTCTGGAAATAGACTGCTGCTGCTAAGTCACTTCAGTCGTGTCCAACTCTGTACAACCCCATAGACGGCAGCCCATCAGGCTCCCCTGTCTCTGGGATTCTCCAGGCAAGAACGCTGGAGTGGGTTGCCATTTCCTTCTCCAGTGCATGAAAGTGAGAAGTGAAAGTGAAGTCCCTTAGTTGTGTCCAACTCTTAGCGACCCCATGGACTGCAGCCCACCAGGCTCCTCCGCCCATGGGATTTTCCAGGCAAGAGTACTGGAGTGGGCTGCCATTACCTTCTCCACTGGAAATAGACTAGCAATGCCTTATAGAAAAAAGCATTATCTTAGTTATCTTTGGCTATCCCAGGGTGACTAATATATAGCCCCTCTTGTTATTTCTTCAACTTATTGGCAGTTTTTAACAGAAAAGTTCCTTCCTGCACTTAATCTAGTTTACATACTGAGACCTCCTTATATTCAGTCTTGAATGGAATGGTAATAAAAACCCATGTGTAAAGGGAAAGGGTAGCAACTTGTGATGGGGTCTTGTCTCTCTCTGAGTAATATTGTTGGTGCATGTCAGTAACCATGTCTCTGAGGATTAGATGCCATGATGCATCTCAGAGCCTTGAATGGTGTGTCACATATAGCAGACGCAGGAACTTATTAGTTATACTAGTGGTAATAGCATCCACAGTAATAATAATCTTAAGAAGTAGTAGTAGTCGCAATAATTTCTGACGCCCAATTCAAATGCCTTTTTTGCTCTGTTTATGTTTTGATCGAGCTTCAGATATAATCAAATAATAGAGAGAATCTATCAGCTGGGGAACAATAACACCAGACTCTCTAAACTAAGTCTTCCCTGTGCTAGTGGGAACCCTCTGCTCCTTCTTGCTCTAAAGGCTGGAACCCTATCATGCTGTCTTCCTGAGTGCCTCTGTACCAGGATATTCTCTTCAAATATGTGCCTAGAAAAGCCATCTCCTCTTAGGTTCAGGAAGGAAGGTGTGTATTAGGACTCAAAAAAAAAGCTCAGAGCTCATCGCTCAGTCATATCTGACTCTTTGTGACTCCATGGACGGTAGCCCGCTGGGATCCTCTGTCTATGGGATTTCCCAGGCAAGAATACTGGAGTGGATTGCCATTTCCTTCTCCAGGGGATTTATGGACTTAGGGTCTCCTGCATGGCAGGTGGGTTCTTTACCACTGAGCCACAAGGGAAGCCCTGTATATTAGGAATAATGAGGTACAAATCCTTAGATTTGTTTAAAATGTATAAAAAAGAAAATAATAAGGGATGAGGAAGAGAGATCTAATTTCTGACCTTTTCAGGAGATTTTGCCTCTGCATTTTTTAAATTTCACTAGGATGCCTAGAATAGTAAGATTTGCAGACTGGAGCTCACGTGAAAGGCAGAATGATGCAAAGCTTCCAGGAAGATACTTTTCCCTTGTTGATTAGTGATTTTTCTAAATCTCTTTTTTTTTTCTATGTCAAAACACAGTGCCAGTCTTTGAACCTCACCAACTATGATCTCAGAATTGTGTGCACTGAGGTCTTTGAAAAAGGGGATGAGCAGGGTTCAGGAGGGGGCATTGCTGGTGTATGCAGTGGGCAGTCAGTTCTCAAGGATAACCTGGGGGTGTTTATAGAATGCGGATTCACAGGACTGGTCCCAGCAGGTTTGCTCTGGTCTAGAAATCTGCATTTCATAAACACTTTTGATGAATTTGATGCTGGTGGTATCCCTGATGCTGGGAGGGATTGGGGGCAGGAGGAGAAGGGGATGACCAAGGATGAGATGGCTGGATGGCATCACTGACTCGATGGGCGTCAGTCTGAGTGAACTCCGGGAGTTGGTGATGGACAGGGAGGCCTGGCGTGCTGTGATTCATGAGGTCGCAAAGAGTCGGACACGACTGAGCGACTGAACTGAACTGGTAGACACTTTACTCTTTGGGAAATAGCTCTACCATATCTCTTCCATTCCACTTGTGCTGAAGGTCCTCTTATGGGTCCGGAAGCTGATAACTCATTGCCATGTGAGAGAATTTAAAATGCTGCATATGTGTTCACTTCAGTAATATACAGAAAAATTGAGGACACAGAGATGAATGGCATGAGGTTTGCATAAGGATGATGTGCATTTGTAAAGCATTTCACTTTTTTCACTGAGCTGTATACTTGTGATTTGTGCACTTTTCTATATCTGTGTTATATACCAAAATATTAAAAGTGTCCTTCATCTTTTTATTAATACCACTGATATATGACCCAACCCAAGAACTTTTGATCATCAAGCACCTATTTTGAAGAGAATAAGAACTGATAGGGTGGATCCATGGTTTTCTAGGAGCCAGCTGCTATTTAAGGGCTATTAAGAGTCATGTCAGCCCCTTTGGTTAATATATGTGGCTTATAGCAATTCTGGGTGGCATTGAGGGTAGGAGGGGACACAAAGCTCCCTTGAGCCTCCTGGTAGTATGAGGTGGTGAGCATGATGAGGTTTTTTTGGTGTCTACCATTCTTAGNGTAGACACTTTACTCTTTGGGAAATAGCTCTACCATATCTCTTCCATTCCACTTGTGCTGAAGGTCCTCTTATGGGTCCGGAAGCTGATAACTCATTGCCATGTGAGAGAATTTAAAATGCTGCATATGTGTTCACTTCAGTAATATACAGAAAAATTGAGGACACAGAGATGAATGGCATGAGGTTTGCATAAGGATGATGTGCATTTGTAAAGCATTTCACTTTTTTCACTGAGCTGTATACTTGTGATTTGTGCACTTTTCTATATCTGTGTTATATACCAAAATATTAAAAGTGTCCTTCATCTTTTTATTAATACCACTGATATATGACCCAACCCAAGAACTTTTGATCATCAAGCACCTATTTTGAAGAGAATAAGAACTGATAGGGTGGATCCATGGTTTTCTAGGAGCCAGCTGCTATTTAAGGGCTATTAAGAGTCATGTCAGCCCCTTTGGTTAATATATGTGGCTTATAGCAATTCTGGGTGGCATTGAGGGTAGGAGGGGACACAAAGCTCCCTTGAGCCTCCTGGTAGTATGAGGTGGTGAGCATGATGAGGTTTTTTTGGTGTCTACCATTCTTAGATTAGAGTGCTTGTTGTCCACACTGGGTAACAAGAAAAAGAGGAGCTCATCCTGAGCTCACCTTCACAAGCACAAGGCTCAGACTCGCCCCAGAGTCGTGGAGATTTTTTTTGTGACCTCATTCTGGTAGAGTTGCTGTATTCACAGATATAATTTTGCATTTACCCTCTCATGTAAGAACTTCCCTATCTTTGAGTTTACTGTTCATTTTGAGTTGTGTTTGGGTGTGTTTGTGCACTTATAGGACTATACAGTGAGTATGTACATGCGTATATGTGTGTGCCTGTGTTCATGTGATGAATATGTACATGTGTATATGTGTATTGCTTGTGTTCATGTGATCAGTGAGTGTGTACATGCATACATGTGTATGCCTGTGTTCATGCGATGAATGTGTACATGCATATATGTGTGTGCTTGCGTTCATGTGATCAATGAGTGTGTACATGCATATATGTGTGTTCCTGTGTTCATGTGATCAATGAGTGTGTATATGCATATATGTGTGTGCCTGTGTTCATGCGATGAATGAGTGTGTACATGCATATATGTGTGTGCCTGT
>SJYA01006901.1:0-19502 GCA_006410615.1 Neotragus moschatus
CGAGGGTGCGGTGTGAGGAGGCTGCCTGGCCACCAGGCGGATTTCCCGGGGAGGGGTTGGTCCTCGGTGTGGTCACTGACTCCGAGTCTGGCTCGTGGCTTGCAAGTTTGGAGGCTCAGGTTTGTCCAGTGCCCCGAAGGAGGGGAGTATACTCAGGGAGGAGGCGTTCACGGTGTGCCGAGCGTGTACAGCAGCTCCGGTTCACTGACCCACGTGGCGGGAAAATCTCCCTCAACATGCAGCCTGGCTGAGGACCTCTGTTCAGACTATGGCTTGTCTTATAACAGACAAACTCTCCCACTGAGAATAAGCTGAGAAGGTGGATAAACAGAAGGGAGAGAAGCCTGTGGAGGTGCTGGAGAGATGGTGAGGCCTGACCACTGGGCATGTCCCCGTCCCGGAGGGAGTCACAAGGAGGCGAACCCTGCCCCGGGCTGTGCTGTCCCCGAGGCGCTGGCTACAAGGCTCCTCACGCTGAGGGGACAGAAGCCAGAGTTCAGGGGCCCCTAGACTTCCACTGGGACCACCAAGGGCCCACCTTCCGGCCGCCAGGCTTCCCAGACCCAGGCCAGCTTTGCAGAGACTGAAGCCCAGCCTCTGAGCAGCTCAGCTCAAGGCTGGCTCAGAGGGCTTGTCTGAGCCCCTGTTCCTCACAGTGTGGTCTGCACATCACCAGCGTCACCTGAGAACCAGTCAGAAGCTCCTCGGAGGCCCTCCAGACCTGCTGAGTCAGTGCTGGAGCGGGGAGCCCCGTGAGGTTCATAGTCACAGCCTTCCAAGCGAGGCTGCTGCGTGAAAGTCGAGGGACCACTCCCTCAGCCTGACTGCCAAGGAAGAGGGTCTCCTCTGGAGGGTGGCGATGCTTCGAGAGCTGCAAGCCGGTGCAATTTTCTTTCATTAAAAATTCTGGCATTAATTCAAAAATCGCCATACATGCTGAGAAAAAACTGATTTACGAAAGACTAAGAGAAAATACGGACACGAGGCACAGTCTTGGATACAGTGGTTTCAGACCTGGACTTCACAGCAGCCACAGTGAATGAGGGTTGACATGTCCAAGGAAATAGAAGGCAAGTTGGAGAATTTCAGTAGACAGCTGCTCTGTGTTTAGGAAGATGGAAATTCTAGAGCTGAAAACTAAAATCACAAATTAAGTCATTTGTGGAAGAGCAGCCGACAAGAGGACTCGTGAACCAAGCAGACTGGACAGCAGGGAGCGCCCAGCGTGCAGCCCAGAGAGTGAGCAGAAGCCGGGAGAGCGTCCTCACGGGGAGGGCGGCGGCGCGCCCTGGGGCGCTGACCCGCAGCTGCAGAGGAGGGGGCCCGGCTGCCTCCCCAGGCCGGCGCCGCTTCGTCCTGGGAGGCGGGTGCTCAGACCCGCCCTTCAGATGTACATGCATGGCCAACATTTTCTTGAAAGCGAGCCAACTGAACCTGTCATTTTGAGTATTGGTTGCAAATTATAACATTTAAGGCAGAAGTTAGAATTTTGGAAGACTCGTGCCTTCTGGGCGACAGTGCTCACTGCTTCCCAGAGTGCAAAGACTGCGCTGGGACTAAAGACAGCATTAGAGAGTGTGGAGTTTTAAGAATTTCATCATTTTTTATTGATACAATTGATGAAAGAAAACATTTTCTTTTTGGTGTACAGCATAGTGATTCGATAAGCCTTTACAGAGGGATTGCCAAATAAATTTAAATTGCCGTCTAGCCCCACACTAGCTTTATTTTCTCCCTCGTGGTGAGCACATTTACGGTCTGCTCTCTGAGCAAGTCTCGGATACGCAGTGCGTGTCCCGTCTGGCGCACACTCCCGGGACTGGCCGCCGTGAAACTGGAAGTTGGGCCTTCTGAATGCCTCGCCCACTTTGCCCGCCTGCGCCCCCAGCAGCCCCCAGGCTGTCCTCCGCACCTGGGAGCAGATGGCCAGACCTCCTCCTCCGGTGACTGAGGAGCATTCTGGACTCCCTGGGTCGCCTGGTGCTTCTGGTGTTGCTGCTGTCCAGTGGCTGCAGCAGCTCACCCCCCAGCAGCGTGAGGACGCCGGTGTGAGGACGCCGCCCGCACGTCCTCGCCAGCGCTGGCTGCTCCCTGTCTGGTCGCCGTCCTGACAGGTGTGAGGCAACCTCTCACTGTGCCTGTGGTTGGCGTTTCTCTGGTGATGAGTGGTGTGAGCGCCTTTTCCTGCGCCTGTTGTCCATCTTCTTGGGGAAGAGCCTGTTCAGATCCTTTGCCCATTTTTTAACTGGAGTGTTTATTTTCTGCTGAGTTGTGTGAGCCCTTCAGTTTGGCTGTTAACCCCGTATCAGCTGTATGACTTGTGAGTATTTCTTCCCATTCAGTGGGTTGCCTTTTTGTCCAGTTGCTGGATTCCTTTGCTGTGCAGAAGCAGGAAGTTTGATGAAGTCCCGTGTGTTCATTTTGCTTTTGGAGTCAGAAAGTCATGCCAAGACGGAAGTCAAGGAAACTGTTAAAGAATGTGATTTTTAAAGTTGCTATTGCGTGATGAAATGTGTTCGCATTTGAGAGGACTGCACCAGTATTTCCCCAGAGCCACACCCGGGTAAGGCGTTGCAGCCCAAGGACAAGACAGACAGCTGGGTTCCAGCGAGACGCGGCGTGAGAGCCCTGCTAACAAGGCTTCGGGCTCCGCGTGGCCGCTGACCTTTTGGAGTCACTGCTTGTGTTAGTTACTGTTGTAGCTGTGTGATTACAGAGGACTGTCCGCAGTTACCTGAAGAACTGTTCTAAGACTCCTTGCTTTTCCAACGACATATCTCTGCAGGACTGGGTATTTTTGCATATTTTAGCGAAAACAAAATACTACACATATCGAATGCAAAAATGTGTATGAAAATCCGGCTATCTTGTTTTAAGGCAACGTTAAAGAAATTTACAAACAAGTAAAAGTAATACCTAGCTTAATAAAACTTTGTTTTAGAACATGTAGTTATTTTCATAAAAGGTAAGTTATTGATATTAACGTGTAATAGGGCTGTCATTTTCTAATAAATTCATAAATGCATGTTTAATTTCTCAATTTTAATGTCTAATAAGGTAAATATTAATAGATATACCCCATATAAACAGGCTGTTTGTGGATCTTCAGCACTTTTTAAAATGTGAACGGTCCGTGGCTGAACAGTCTGAGAGCCGCTGCCGTAGACGCAGGTGGAGCCCGCGTGGCCGGCGTTGCCCCCGGGCCCCGTGTGGCTCGTGTGGGCCCCGGCAGCCGCCCCGCGAGGAGTGAGGCTGCCGGCCCTGCTCCTCCAGCGGCGTTTGGCCGCTCCGTGTCTCCGTATCAGAGCTGGCTGTTCTCACAGCGCTTTAACTCCTCCTGCTGTATTCGTTATGATGCTGTGATCAGTGATCTTTGAGGTCACTGTTGTAATTGGGGAGTTACACACCACGCCTGTATGCAGCCACCAACAATCAAAAATGCTGCTTCTCACTGCTCCGCTGACCAGCAGCTCCCCCATCTCTCTCCCGTGCCTTGGGCATCCCTCTCCCTGGGGACACAGCAGTACTGAGCGCAGGCCGAGAGAGTCGCCACCAGAGTCCCTGCGCACTCAGCTGACGGCAGAGGCACCCGCCTCTCACCCTGAGTCACAGCTGGAAACGAGTGTGCTTCGTGAGGAAGGCGCCTCGGGAGCCAAGGCAGCCCAGGCTGGCCTCCTGCACCAGACAGCCATGCAGGAGGTGCAGAGGACAGGTGCTTAAGGGGCAGGCCCAGGCAGGCCTCCTGCACCAGACAGCCGGGCAAGAGGTGCAGAGGACAGGTGCTCAAGGGGACGAAAAGCACTGCTTCAGGAGACGATTAGAAGGTGAAGCCGCCTGGCTGCTGGTACACAGAGGGAAAGCCTGAGTGGTCTGGATAGAAGATGAAACAGAAGCAAGTTACCTTCAGTCACAGCCTCGTGCAGAGCAAGACCTCAGCTCTCTTCAGTTCTGGGACGGCCAGACAGGTGAGGATGCTGCAGAAGGAAAGTCTGAAGCTTAGCAGAAGTTGATTCATGAGGTTTGAGGAGAGACGCCATCTTAATAACGTAGAAGTATAACCCTGAATATTCATTAGAACAACTGAAGCTGGTTTTGGCCACCTGATGTGAAGAGCTAATTCTTTGGAAAAGACCCTGATGTTGGGAAGGAATGAAGGCAAGAAGAGAAGGGGGCAGCAGAGGGTGAGATGATTAGACAGATAGCGTCACAGACTCAGTGGACATGGATTTGAGCAGACTCCAGGAGACAGTGGAGGACAGAGGGGCCTGGCAGGCAGCAGACCATGGGGTCGCAGAGAGTGGAGCATGATTAGCAGCCGAATAACGCAGCTGCAGTTAGGTGAAGCAGCAGGTGGGGACGCAGAAACTGGCAAGTTACCCAGAAGATGCAGCTAGGAGCGTTCGTGGGCGCGGCTGCACTAAAAGTCAGATTCTCAGTGTCGGTGAAACAGCCTCTGTTGGAAGAAGGTTTCATCCATGACTCCATAGTTAGGAGAGCCAGTGCCTGGCTTCAGGGCTTTAAAGGACAGACTGCCTCCCTTGTTACAGGCTGGTGGCTTTAAGTGGAATCCAGTGCTCATTTACCATTTCAAGAATCAGGGCTCCTAAGAGTTATGCTGTGTCTACCCTGCCTCTGCTCTGTGATGGAGCAAGAAAGCCTACAAGACAGCACTTCTGTTGACAGAAGGTTTACTGAACTTCTTAAGTGCATCGCTAAGACCTACTGCTCAGAAATAAAGTTCAAAACACTGCTGCTCACTGACAGTGTGCCGGGTGTCACCCGGGAGCTCTGATGCAGGTGGACGGTGGGATTCATGTGGTTCTTGCCTGCAGACACGTCTGCCCTGCAGCCCGTGGGTCAGGGAGTGATTTTGACTCTCTGGCCGATTGTTGAGAACGACGTTTTGTAAGGCTGTAACTGCCACAGACGTGAGTCCTCCAATGACCCAGGCAGCCGATTGAAAACCCTGTGGAGAAGACTCACCATGATCGTTTGTGGCTCATGGGAAGAGAGCGAAACATCCACCTCAGCAGGAGTTTGGAGGAGACAGCTCCCTGCTCTCGTGGGTGAGCTCGAGGAGTCCAAGACTTGAGTGCTGAAGGGCTGCACCGCAGAACTAGACCGAGAAGGGGAGCCTGAGGCTGGGACAGAGTCGTGCAGCTCACGGTAAAGCTCGAAGCGCGAGGATCTCCTGCTCAGGGGTGAGCACGGGAAAGGGTTCTTGTTCACAGCAGCCAAGACACAGAAGCAGCCTAAGCGGCCATCAGCAGGTGAATGGTATACAGGAAATATGTATACAGGAATGTATACAAGAAATAAAGCTCAGCCGTAAAAAGTGAGACGATGCCGTTTGCAGCAACAGGGGTGTAACTAGAGATTGTCGCAGAAAGTGAAGTTAGCCAGGCGGAAAAAAGACGGATACCATGTGATATATCACTAGTATGTGGAGTCTTTAAACAAGAAAGATACAAATGAGCTCCGCCCCCANATGTATACAAGAAATAAAGCTCAGCCGTAAAAAGTGAGACGATGCCGTTTGCAGCAACAGGGGTGTAACTAGAGATTGTCGCAGAAAGTGAAGTTAGCCAGGCGGAAAAAAGACGGATACCATGTGATATATCACTAGTATGTGGAGTCTTTAAACAAGAAAGATACAAATGAGCTCCGCCCCCAGCGTTGGCGGGAGATCCGAACGTCTGCAGAGTCTCTGATGGCGGTTGCGTGAGGTGGCTCGAGCTTCCAGCGCGTGTCCCGTTGGCTTGGTCTTCTCAGCGGCCATGAGGCACAGAGGCCTGGAGAAGGAGGAGGAGGCCTGCGGCGTGTGGCTGGACGCCGCGGCGCTGAAGAGGCGGAAAGCGCAGGAAAGGCAAACGGTGTTGACCAGAGGAGTGTTTCGTCTCGTACAGAAAGTCGGACCAACAGAGAGTCTAAGGAAGACTCAGCCCAGTTGGAACATCTGACCCAGGGCTTGCGGGATGACTTCATGGCATCCCCTTCAGCCACTTCAACCCCTGCAGACATCCAGGAAGCTAGACTTTCTCCTCAGTCTCTCAAGGCTTCCCACCACCGTGGAATAGGAACCCCTTACTTGACTGTGCCGTCTTTGTTCCCGCCTGATACCTCAGTCTGTGCTGCAGAGAGTAAGGCCTCACTGGCCTGCTCCTTCGCCCAAGACCTGAAGAGTTCTTGCTTGCTGGACCAAAAAGAGGGAGAGGATTCTTCCTGTGAAAGGGAATGGCTTCATGGATCTAAGAAAAATCATCATCAGAGTGTGGAGAGACAGTAAAACAACGGGGCACAAGGGCCATCAGCTCTTGGATAAGACTAACTGGGAAAATGTGTCTGCCAAAAGCAGCAGGCAGGCCCCTGTCCTTCAAACATACAACGATTCCTGGCACGGAGCAAACACAAAAGCGGTGAAACAAAGCTCTTGCCCCATTCCCGAGTTTTCCTGGGACAGTGAAAGGAATGACAGGGACTCCTGGAGTCAGCTTTTCACCGAGGATTCTCAAGGCCAGCAGGTCATTGCCCACAACTCTAGAGCTCCTTTCCGAGATGTAACCAACGACCAAAATCAGGGCTGTGGGCAGGTCCCTAGTAGCCTTTGGGCTCAGTGCCAGGACAGGACCACCCAGTTCAATCTGCAGCCTGATTCGCTCTTTACCCAGGACTCTGAAGGTAATCAAGTTATCAGGCACCAAGCCTAAATGTCTTTGTGAGGGTTTGGGTGTTTGGTTCTAAAAGTACCTAGAAATGACACATAAGAAAACATCTTCAGGGGGTGAGTATGACTGGGTAGGGGAATGTACGATTTTTGTTTTAGAAGCGTCATTCAGGAGGATGACCTCTGGTGGGAGGGAAGCGTGGGGTGAGGCTGCTGCTGTTGAGCATTTTCTTTGTCTCAATAAAGCAGGTGGTACCAAAAAAAAAGAAAAAGAAATGAGCTTACATATAAAACAAGCAGTCATAGACATGAAAACAAACTTGCCGTTACTGGAGGGGAAAGAAGGGTGGTGAACCAGAAGTTCGGGGCTAACATAGACACATTACTTCTGCACGTGAAGTAAATGAATGGTGAGGGCCTCCTGTACAGCTCAGGGGGTCGTGCTCAGCGCCGTAACGTCCTGAGGGGAAGAATCTGAGGAAGAGTCGATGTAGGTGTGTGCGTAGCTGAATCACCCGCCGCACCCTGAAACCAGCAGACGTTGTCAGCCGGCTACCGTCCAGGCGCTTGGTTGCCCGTGACTGCGGCGCTGTGGACTGCCGCGCTCCAGGCGCCGTCCTTCACTGTCTCCCGGAGCTCACTCAGACTCTCACGTACATCGAGTCGATGGTGCCGCCCAGCCATCTCATCTCCTGTCGTCCCCTTCTCCTCCTGCCTTCAGTCTTTCCCAGCATCAGGGCCTTTTCCAGTGAGTCGACTCTTCACATCAGGTGACCAGAGTATTCGAGCTTCAGCTTCAGTCCTTCCAGTGAATATTCAGGATCGATCGCCTTTAGGATGGACTGGTTGGATCTCCTTGCGGTCCAAGGGACTCTCAAGAGTCTTCTCCAACACCACAGTTCAAAAGCATCAATTCTTCGGCGCTCAGCTTTCTTCACAGTCCAACTCTCACATCCGTAGCTGACAACTGGAAAATCAACTGTACTTCAATTTGAAAGATAAAGTATTTTTTAAAAGTTTTTTTTGCAGTGGAATCTACTCCTGATGAAGATGCTGTGGAGACTTTCGAAGTGACAAGAAAGCATTTAGATCATCACATAAACGTAGTTGATAAAGCAGTGGCCAGATTTGAGAGGATTGACTCCAGTTTTGAAAGAAGTTCTCCTGTGGGTAAAATGCTGTCAGACAGCATGACAGGCTATGGAGAAGTTTTTCATGAAAGGAAGAGTCAGTCAACGAGGCAGACTTTGTTGTCTCACTTTAAGAAATTGCCACAGCTCTCAGCAGCCACCACCCTGCTCAGGCTGCAGCCATCTGCATGGAGGCAAGACCCTCCACCAGCAGGAAGGTGACACCTTGCTGAAGGCTTAGCTGATGGTTTCCATTTTAACAATAAAGCATTTTCGGTTGAAGTGCGTCCTTTATTCTTTAAAGATTCAATGCCGTTGCACACTTACTCGGCTGCAGTGCGTCGTGGACGTGATCTGCGCAGGTGCTGGGCACGTGGCTGAGCTCACCGCAACTTCCACTTTGCTCTGGTGGCCTGGCACTGACCTCAGCCTCTCTGAGGCAGCTTGTGTTACAGTGGCAATGGAAATGCATTGTTAGGGTATTATCAGCAGTCACTGTGTATGAAGATGCAGGTAAGATTCCTTGAAAAACAAGTGTGACCACAGCAGAGAATCTGGATAGGCCCAACTCCAGTAAATAAGGAAACCCTTATTTAAAACTTTCCCATAGAGGACACTCTAAACCCAGGTGGCCCCACTGGGGAGCTCTTCCAGTCGCTTGAGGAGGAACTGATCCCCGTCTCCCACAGATTCTCAAAACAGACAGGGAGAGAATGCTTTTCACCTTTCAGAACTTTAATTCCCAGACTGGCCAGGTGGTTACAAGAAAGGAAAACTGCAGGCCAGCTTCTTCCGAGAATAAGGATGGGGAACCCTGAGGTGAAAAATACTGAGTCTGTATAACAAGTAAGTCTGTATGTGACTGAGCTCATCCCAAGGACTCAGTTGCTTTTTCATTTGAAAACCGTTCACCAGAACCCACCACGTTAGCAGGAGACAGACGGAAATGATCGTCTTGGTACATGGGGAGAAAAGCAACTGATAAATTCCACACGCCAGTGACTAAAAGCCAGAAGGAGCATCACACACCCCCACCCCCCACACACACATATACACCCTCAGACAGACACGCACATACACCCACCCCCACACACACATATACACACACAGACACACACACACACCCACATACATGCACACACCCACATACACACCCACACCCCCCACCACACACACCCACAGATACACACATACATCCACCCCCCCACACACCCCCACACACACATATCCACATACATACACACCCCCCCACACACACACCCACATACACCCATGCACACATACACACACCCCACACACACACACCCCACATACATACACCCATACCCATACACCCATGCACACCCCCACCACACACANCACACATATCCACATACATACACACCCCCCCACACACACACCCACATACACCCATGCACACATACACACACCCCACACACACACACCCCACATACATACACCCATACCCATACACCCATGCACACCCCCACCACACACACACCCCCACACATACATACACCCACACACACACCCACATCCATGCACCCACACACACACACCACACACACACACACCCCACCTGCTTCCAGGGAGGGAGTAGCTGCCTGCACTTGGGGAGCCGAGTCTGCTGTCTCTGCCGGAAGCCGGCTCTGAAGGTGGGAGCTGGGTGGCGCGTCACACCCCTCTTCACCTGCCCTGGAGGTTCGCACCCGGAGCGTGAGGCTGAAAGAAGCCGCGTGAGGATGGGAGAGGGGAAGGAGGGTTCTTGTGCCACAGTTAGGACGCGGCTCTGCACGTGCGGTAGTAGGTCCAGATCGGGTCTCGGCTTCTGTCCTCTGCAGCGGCCTTCTGTGGCCGCCTCTGCCTGGCTCTGTCTAGGCGCGCGGGGCCCACCCGCGTGCGCCGGGGCTTCATCTCCGGTGTGCCTCTCCCCACAGGTCGTATCTGACTCCCGTCCGGGACGAGGAAGCAGAGTCCTTACGGAAGGCGCGCTCCAGACAGGCTCGGCAGACTCGAAGGTCTACCCAAGTGAGTGTGGCCTCTGTGTTTTGAATCCTTTGTCTGTCTGCCATTCCACCGGAAGTACAGTTAAAAACAACAAACCAAGTGCCTTCTTCCAGCCCCTGCAGCGAGAGCTTGTGTGTCGAACCTCACACTGCACAGAATCAGGAGCCTACAGCCACACATGCCTGCTCTCGCTTCTGTTCTCCCAGGCGCAGAGCGGGTCTCTCCTCTCCTCGCTGAGCCTACTCATTTCCCTTGTGCTAAGCCCCTGTTTCATTCCTACAGGAGAAGCTCGGTGCTCACCACAGCTACCACAGGGCCTGCGTGCTGCTCCTGGGCGTGCGCTGGAGAGAGAAAGGCAGGCATCCGCAGACAAGCTCCTACACAGATTCTGTAGCAGCATTATTCACGGGAGCCGGAAAACCCCCTCCGGTGTCTCCTCTGCTAGGCTTGACTTGCTCCGTAGGCCCCCCTTCCGTGTGGAGCCTGCACGTTGGCTGCAGGGCTGAGCCCTGGACCCTTAGGTGCAGCGTGGTCAGCGCTGTGGAGCCGGGGTGCCTGGTGGCCCCCAGCAGGTGCAGGTGGTGGGCCCAAGCTGGGCTGTTGCACAGACTGAACAAACAGGCAGTTAGCAAAACTTGAAAAACCACGCAAGTTTCTGCCGATTAATGAACAGATGAATAAGACGCTCCACATCTGAGGAGTGCTGTTCGGCAGGAAAGGGAAACAAAGCCCCAAAGCGCGCACGCACTGCCGGCAGGGGAGCCCTAAGCAGCAGCTGAGCTGGTGGCAGACACCAGGCCTGGCTCCGTCCCTGCGACAGCGTCCAGCTGGCAGAGAAGGGAGAGTGGACGAGTGCTCGCTGAGGGCTGGAGCGGAGGACGGGGAGCGACCCCGAGGGTGTGGGCGGCGCCCCTGACGCTGGGTGCGGATGTGCGCAGCCAGGAGCGTGCTTAGAGGCAGCGTGTGTGCCGCAGGGTGTGGCTTACGTTCCACTAGTGATGTTGCAGAAGGAAAGAGCCCCGAGGGAGGCATTGCGGTGAGGAATGTCTCCCGAAGGTCGCTGAGACCTGGGGGCCGTCCCAGAAGCCTGGAGGCACCTGGGCAGCTGTCCCTTGGCTGAGCTGGGCCGTGGGCGTGTGGCAGCGGCAGGGACGGGGCTGTGATTGGGCGTCAGGGAGGCAGAGGGTGAGGAGTCAACAGGAGATGGTCCAGAGGGGTGAGAAGGCCGTTGCCAGGGGTGGGGAGCCCGGCAGTTTCAGATGCTAAAGACGCCGAGCAGGAAGGCTCAGGACTGACGGACGCCCAGGGCCAGGCTGGCGCCCTCCCGAGCCAGCGCTGTCTCGGCTATGACTGCTTGTGCTCCACGTGGCTCCTTCCCCCGAGGACGCAGCCCTGGGGGGCCAGGCTGGCTGGTGTTTGCTTGCTTGGGTTTATTGTGGAAGAGCACGTGCAGCGTGCAGCTTAAGGACTCGGCCGTTTTTAAGCGAATGGTTAATGGGCGGTAAAGACGGTCACACTTTTTTGCAGCCATCCATCTCTGGAACGGCTTTCCTCTTCCAAACTGAAACTCTCAACCCCCCGGACACTCGTTTGTTCCCCCGGCTGCCAGCAGCCCTGCCGTGCACCTTCTCCTGGCCTTGGCTCCAGGTGACTGTGAGAGTGGAGTCGCAGCCCACCTGCCAGTGGCAGCCTGTCCCTGTGTCGCCCGCGTCGCCCTGCCTTGTGCGGCCGGACAGCGTTCCACAGCGTGTCCACGCCGCTTCGTGTTCGGCTGTCACCCTGGTGGACACTTGCGTTGCTCCCACCGTTTGGCGGCCGTGTGCAGTGTTGCTGTGAACGTGACGTGCAGCTAACTCTTCAGTCCCTGCGTTTATGTCTTTAGACACAGACCCAGAAGCAGCATGGGCTGGATCATGTGTTTCTGTCTTGTTGCTTAATCGCTCAGTCGTGTCCAACTCTCTGTGACGCCGTGGACTGCAGCCCGTGGGATCCTCCAGGCACACTGGAGTGGATTTCAGTTTCCTTCCCCGTGTTTCCGTCTGTCTTCTCGTTAATTTTATATCCTGTGCCTTTACCGAGTCCATGAGCTCTGGCAGCTTTTAGGGGCATCGTTGAGGTTTTCCGCGTATAGGATCATGTTATCCCCACACTGACAGCTTTACTGGTTCTTTTCCATTGTGGGTTCCTGTTATTTCTCTTGTCTGATTCCTAACCCCAGGACTTCCAGTACAGTGTTGAAGAAAAGTGGCAAGAGTGGGCATCCTTGTCTTGCTCCTGATCGTGGACAAAAAGGACCCCACCGCTGAGTATGGTGTCCGCGTGAGGCTTCTCATGTGTAGCCTTTGTCACGTCGAGGTGTGTTTTCTCTACCCCCACTCTCTGGAGAATTGTTTTATATCGTAAATGGATGTTGAATTTTGTCCAGAGCTTTCCGTGCCGCTACAGAGACGACCATATGGTTTTTATTCAGCTTGTTCATGTGGTGTCTGTCCCACGATTGACATGTAGACACTAAGCCGTCCTCACTGGGATAAGCCCCACTGGATCGTGGTGTTACTAGCTGTTATTCGGTCTGTACGTCCAGGTCTCTGTGATCCCGTGGACTGCAGCACCGCCTGGCTCCCCCGTCCTCCCCTGTCTCAAATTCATGTTCATGGAGTCGGCAGTTCTATCTAACCGTCTCATTTCCTTTAGGATGGACTGGTCGGATCTCCTTGCAGTCCAAGGGACTCTCAAGAGTCTTCTCCAGCACCGCAGTTCAAAAGCATCAGTTCTTTAGCGCTCAGCCTCTTTATGGTCCAACTCTTTCGTGACCACTGGAGAAACTGTAGCTTTGACTGTGGACCTTTGCTGGCAATGCGATATCTCTGCCTNGATCTCCTTGCAGTCCAAGGGACTCTCAAGAGTCTTCTCCAGCACCGCAGTTCAAAAGCATCAGTTCTTTAGCGCTCAGCCTCTTTATGGTCCAACTCTTTCGTGACCACTGGAGAAACTGTAGCTTTGACTGTGGACCTTTGCTGGCAATGCGATATCTCTGCCTTTTTAATACACTGTCTCGGTTTGTCATAACTTTTCCTTCCAAGGAGCAAGCGTCTTTGAATTTCATGGCTGCGGTCACTGCACTCTGCAGTGATTTTGGAGTCCAGAAAATAGAATCTGACACTGTTTCCGCTTTTTCCCCATCTATTTGCCATGAAGTGATGGAACCAGATGGCATGATCTTAGTTTTCTGAATGTTGAATTTTAAGCCAGGTTTTTCACTGTCCTCTTTCACCTTCATCAAGAGGCTCTTTGCGTGCTCCTCACCTTCTGCCATTAAAATGGTGTCATCCGCACACCTGAGATTACCGATACTTCTCCCAGCAGTCTTCACTCCAGCTTGTGCTTCCTCCAGCCCAGCGTTTCTCATGAGGCACTCTGCATATAAGTTAAATGAGCAGGGTGGCAGTGCACAGCCTTGACGCTCTCCTTTCCCGATTTGGAACAAGCCAGCCATTCCATCTCCGGTTCTGTTGCTTCCCGATCTGCATACGCATTTCTCAGGAGTCAGATAAGGTGNGTGTCATCCGCACACCTGAGATTACCGATACTTCTCCCAGCAGTCTTCACTCCAGCTTGTGCTTCCTCCAGCCCAGCGTTTCTCATGAGGCACTCTGCATATAAGTTAAATGAGCAGGGTGGCAGTGCACAGCCTTGACGCTCTCCTTTCCCGATTTGGAACAAGCCAGCCATTCCATCTCCGGTTCTGTTGCTTCCCGATCTGCATACGCATTTCTCAGGAGTCAGATAAGGTGGTCTGGAACTCTCATCTCTTGAAGAATTTTCCACAGTTTGTTGTGATTCACACAGTCAAAGGCTTTGGTGTAGGCAGTGAAGCAGAAGTAGATGATTTTCTGGAATTCTTTGCTTTCTCTGTGATCCAGCAGATGTTGGCAGTTTGATCTCTGGTTCCTCTGCCTTTTCTAAACCCAGCTTGTACGTATGGAAATTCTCTGTTCACGTACTATCGAAGCCTAGCTTGAAGGATTTTGAGCATTATCTTGCTAGCATGTGAAATGAGTGCAATTGTGCGGTAGTTTGAGCATTCTTTGACATTGCCTTTCTTTGGGATTGGAATGAAAACTGGCCTCTTCCAGTCCTATGGCCACTGCTGAGTCTTCTGTATTTGCTGGCATATTGAGTGCGGCACTTTGATAGCATCGTCTTTTAGGATCTGAAATGGCTCAGTGGGAATCCCGTCACCTCCACCAGCTTTATGCGCAGTGATGCTTCCGAGGCCCACTTGATTCCACACTCCAGGATGTCCGACTCAAGGCGGGCGGCCACACCGTCATGGTTATCCGGGTCGTTGAGACCTGTCTTGTCGAGTTTCTCAGAGTCGCTTCTTGTCGCCTCTTAGTCTCTGCTGCTTCTGTCAGGGCCTCCCGTTCCTGTCCTTGACTGAGCCTGACCTGTGTGGCGTGTTCCCATGACATCCCCAGCTCTCCTGACGCGGCCTCGAGTCTTCCCCCTGTGCTGTTTCCTTCTGTTTCTCTGCCCTGTCTGTGTAAAGGGCTCTCTCTCTCTCCTTGCTCTTCTCTGGGACTCTGCGTTCAGCTGGGGCTGCCTTTCCCTTCCTCCCTTGCTCTCCACTTCACAGATACTTGCAGGCCTCCGCAACCACACTGCCTTCTCGTGTTTCTTTTTCTTTGGGTAGGTTTTGGTCACTGCTTCCCGTACAGTCTTAGAAACCTCCATCGGCAGTTCCTCAGGCGCCCTCTCAGGTCTGGTCCCTCGAATCTGCAGCCGCGAGCAGCCCCGCCCACTGCAGCTGTGAGCAGCCCCGCCCTTCGTCCTTCTCAGAGCTGTTGGTAGTGCCCTCTGCTCTTGCCCAGTAGCACACCGGGCACTTCTGACCTGAGGGCTCGTCTTCCAGAATCGTACTTTTTTGCCTTTTCATGCTGTCCGTGGGTTTTCCAGCAAGAATGCTGGAGAGGGCTGCCGTTTCCTTCTCCAGGGGACCATGTTTTGTCAGAGGTCCCCACTGAGACCCGTCTGTCTCGGGTGGCCTTGCAGGCTTGGTAGCTTCACTGGCTCGCACAAGCCCCTTCGCCACACAAGCTGTGGTCCNGGGTTTTCCAGCAAGAATGCTGGAGAGGGCTGCCGTTTCCTTCTCCAGGGGACCATGTTTTGTCAGAGGTCCCCACTGAGACCCGTCTGTCTCGGGTGGCCTTGCAGGCTTGGTAGCTTCACTGGCTCGCACAAGCCCCTTCGCCACACAAGCTGTGGTCCGTGAAGAGGGACCGTGGTGTTTGATCTTTTTAACGTTTGTGGGATCTGCCTTGCTCGTACTAACTGACAGCTTTTGCATGTGTGTTCATCAGGGACTTCGGCCTGTCATTTTCTTTTTGTGTGTGAAATCTGTCTGGTTTTGGTATCGAGGTGATGCTGGCCTCAGAGAATGAGTTCAGAAGCATTCCTTACTCCTCAGTTTTTTGGAAGCTTTCAGAGGATAGGTGTTCTCTCTTCCCTAAATGTTTTGTAGAATTCACTTGTAAAACCGTTTCGTCCTGGGCTTCTGTTTGTGGGGACTTTTATCATCACCGATTCCGTTTCATTACTGTTGATTGGCCAGGCCGTACTTTCTCACCTTCCTGGTTCAGATGTCATTTCTGGAAAGTGTCCCTCTTCCTCGGTGGTGGCTCTCACTCACGTCATTGCCCACAGCAGCCTCTTACTGCCCTTATTCCTGCGGAGTCAGCTGCAGCTTCTTCTCTGCCTTGGTGTGACCTCTCTCTCTCTTTCGGATGCGTCTGGCTAAAGGTTTGTCAGCTTTTCTCTCTGTTCAGGGAACGAGGTTGATTTTACGAGTCTTCTCAGTCACTTTCAGTCCCTGCTTCCTCTGTCCCCACTCGAATCTTCTCAGTCACTTTCGGTCCCTGCCTCACCTGTCCCCACTCTGATCATGACGATTCTTCTGCTGACTTTGTTGGCGTCGTTCAGCCGCTAAGTCATCTCCAACTTTCTGCAGCCCCGTGGACAGGCTTCCCTGTCCTTCACCATCTACAGGGATTTGCCCAGATTCGTGCCCATCAAGTCGGTGATGCCACCCAACCTTCTCATCCTCCGTTGCCTTCTCCTCCTGCCTTCGATCTTTCCCAGCACCGGGGTCTTTTCCAGTCAGTCAGCTCTTGGCATCAGGTGGCCAAAGTGTTGGAGCTTCAGCGTCAGTCCCTCCAGTGAGTGTTCAGCTTGATTTCCCCTAGGATTGACTGCTTTGGTCTCCTTGCTGTCTGCTAACTGTGGATTTTGTTTATTCTTCTTTTTCTAATTCCTTTGATTAAGGCTATGTTGTGTGAGGTTTGCTATGTATTCTGAGGTAGGCCTGTATTGCTACAAATACCCCTCTTAGGACGGCCTTTGCAGCACCCCGGAGGTTTTGGAGGGCAGCGCTCCCGGAGGCCCCGGAGGGCCGCGCTCCCATCTCACTTGTCTCCAGGTGTGCTTTGGGCTCTCTTTCGACCTCCTCGCTGGCCCGTCAGTTGTTCAGTAGCAGACTGTTTAGCCGCTATGTGTCTGTGGGTTTTGCAGGGTTTCCTTCCTTTCTGCAGTTGATTTCTAGTCTCATAGCCTTGTGGTTGTAATAGATGCTTGATGTGATCTCAGCCTGTGACTTGTGTCCAGCAGTGCAAACCCACCCTGGGGAAGATGCGCCTGGAAGGATGTGCATTCTGCTGCCTTCGAACGGAAAAAGTCCCTCTGGCCGGGAATGGCACACGGTCAGGGTTCCGCCCCGATGCCCTGTGTGGGTGAGAGTGGGCTCAGCTCCCCTCTGTGGTCGATGCCCTGTGTCGGTGAGAGTGGGCTCAGCTCCCCTCTGTGGTCGATGCCCTGTGTGGGTGAGTGGGCTCATTTCCCCTCTGTGGTCGATGCCCTGTGTGGGTGAAAGTGGGCTCAGCTCCCCTCTGTGTGTGGGTGAGACTGGACTCAGTCCCCTCTGTGGTCAATGCCCTGTGTGTGGGTGAGTGGGCTCAGTCCCCTCTGTGTGTGGGTGAGTGGGCTCAGTCCCCTCTGCGGTTGTCCTGCTGCCTCTCCCGCCGCGCCTCTCGTTCCCTCCCTGCTCGTGTAGGGGCTCCTGAGCTGGGCGCATGTGTGATGCTCATGTCTTTCCGGAGTCATCCCCTGATCGCTGCGTCCTTTCCCTCTGCCTCCCGCAGCACTCCATGTCACAGTGTGTCTTCCTGGCTTTCTCTGAATCTCCATCTGCATCACACGCCTCTTCGCTCCCTGCGCTCTCAGCCTGTGTGTCTTAGGTCTGCACTGTCTCTCTTGCTGGCAGTGTGGGGTGGGTCTCGTTTCTCTATCAGAGTGTATCAGCCACTCTCTCTCTTGAGTGGAGCATGTAACCCATGCCCGTTGACAGTGGTTACTGCTCTGTGTGCACTGCTGGCATTCTGTCACTGTTGTGAGACTTTTTGCAGCTCTTTTGCTCATCTCTGTTCTCGCCCCTTACGGTTTCATGGCTGTCTCTAATGCTCTGTTTGGGAGTCTTCCCCTGCTTTGTGTGTGAGTCTGTCATAGTCTCCTGGTTTGTAATTACCATGGCTTTGTGTTTCAAGTTGCTGATTGCTCTAATTTCAAAAAAGATTTTAATAACCCTGCATTTTTCATTCCTTCCCTCCAAGATTGCTGTTTTTGACATCGTATTTACATCCTTCCGTCTTCTCTATTCCTTGACTGCTTATTGTGGATATAGCTGGTTTTACTAGTTGGTCTTTTAACCTGTCTGTAGGGATCAAACCCAGGTTTCCCAGATTGCAGTGGATTCTTTACCATCTGAGCTGCGGGGAAGCCCGCGAGCTTTGTACTTGGTTGGTCGATTGATTGATAGGGCGAGATTTTTCCTTTTGTAATTTCCATGTTTCTAGTTGTGACCTTTTCTTTCTTTTGCTTAGAGAGATCCCTTCAACATCTCTTGTAAAGCTGGCTTTGTGGTGCTGAGCTCTGCTAGCGTTTGCTTGTGTGTAGAGCCTCCGCTTTCTCCGTCCAGCCCAGTGTAGAGCCTTTGCTTTCTCCGCCCAGATGAGGCCTTGCTGAGGAGGGCATTCTTGATTTGCCCCTCCCTTCCGTCTTGCAGAGCTTTTGCTGAAGAGTTGGCTGGTAACTATGTGTGAGCGCCCTTGCTTAGAGCTCGTTGCCTTTCCGTTGGTGCTGTTAGCATTCTCTCTTCACCTCTGACTCTGCGGCTTTACTTCCGAGGTCCTTGGTGTGGTCCTCTTCGGCTTATTCTGGATGGGGCCCCAGTGCTTCCTGGACCTGGATATCTGCTTCGCTTGCCAGGCCAGGGGAGTTTCCAGCTGTCACGTCTTCACTCGTGTTCTCGGCCCCGCTCTCCCTTTCTCCTCCGGGGCGCCTGTAGCGAGTCAGTGCCCTTGCCGGTGTCTCGAGGTCTCCTAGCCCGCGTTTATTCACGTGCACCCTCTCCTCGTCCTGCTCGGTGCCGTGCCGCCCACCACTCTCCTCGGTTGCTGGCCCTCCCCGCAGCACTTCGTTGCCTCCTGGCTCCCTCTGGCGCGTTTCCGCTTTAGTCGTAGTTTTCTCTCTGGCCGTTCCTGTGCTTCCTGACTCTCTGTTAAAACCTCCCCACTCTGTTTTGAGTTCTTTGGCCACCTTTACAGTTATCGCCTGGATCTTTTTCTCAGGGAGATCGCCTGTCTCTGCTTCACCTAGTTGTTTTTTGGAGTTTTTTCCTTTTCTTCATTTAGAACATGTTCTGTTGCCTCCCTTTGCCTAACCTGCTGCTTCTATTTCTGCGTGTCTAGCAGGTTGTTCTGTTTCCCTGGTCTTGGAGAAGCGGCCTTTTGTAGGAAGTGTCCTGTGCATGCCAGCGGTACACCCCGCTGTGGTCAGCAGCGCTCCGTGCTCTAGGGGTGCCCCCGTGTGGGCTGTGGGGACCCCGGGGCTGCTGCTGGCCCGCTGGTGAGGGAGTCAGTGCAGGAAACCCAGGGGCTGGTGCCAGCCTGCAGGTGGTGGACCGGGTCAGCCCACGGCAGGCAGTGGCCTGCAGTTGTCCTGGGGCTGGTGTCCACCCACGGGTGTGTGAGGCTGGTCTCGAGGCCGACACAGGCTGCTCTTGGACAGGGCCGGGCCCCAGGCATGTCTGGGTCTGGAGTCTGCCCGCTGGTGGGTGGACCCGAGCCCCAGGTCCGCGGGCACAGGTCTCTGTCCCCATCCAGCGCCTGTGCTGGTGTGAGGGGCTGGCTGTCCAGGGGCCGCCATGGGCTCGAGGACTCGTCAGACAGCCTGTCTGCTGGGGAGGGGGCGGGCGCACGTCCCTGCCTGCTTGGTGGCTGGGCCTGAGGCCTCCATGCTGTGTGTGTTGCTGGGGGCCAGGTGCTGTGAGTACTGGGCTAGAGGGAGGGTCCCGCCGTGGCTCTGGCCTGCAGCGGCGTCCTTGGGGTGGGACCAGCTCCCAGTGTGGCTGCCGCCAGTGTCTTGTCCCCAGTGTCACGGCCTGCCTCCGGTCAGCCGGTGGGTCTGATCTGGCTCTTCTGAAGTCCCTGCTTCCACCTGGGGTGGGAAGCACATGGCAGGACGTCCACCCGCAGCGCAGGAGGAGGGGCCGCGGGTGTCTGAAGCTCTGTGTGTGCCTGCAGGAGCGGGGTCTCTGCTCCCCACAGGCCCAGGGACTCCCCGAGGCAGCCAGGAGCGGGGTCTCTGCT
>SJYA01006902.1:5173-19830 GCA_006410615.1 Neotragus moschatus
AAACAAGGTTTTTTTTTTTTTTTTTTTTTTTTTTGGTTTTTTTTTTTAAGAGCGCATCAGTTCTGTTCAGTTCAGTTGCTCAGTCGTGTCCGACTCTTTGAGACCTCATGGACTGCAGCACACCAGGCTTCCCTGTCCATCACCGCCTCCTGGAGTTTACCCAAACTCACGTCCATTGAGTCGGTGATGCCATCCAACCATCTCCTCCTCTGTCGTCCCTTTTTTCTCCCACCTTCAATCTTTCCCAGCATCAGGATCTGAGTCATCTCTTCACATTAGGTGGCCAGAGTATTGGAGTTTCAGCTTCAACATCAGTCCTTCCAATGAACACTCAGGACTGATCTCCTTTAGGATGGACTGGTTGGATCTCTGCAGTCCAAGGGATTCTCAAGAGTCTTCTCCAACATAAGTTTTTACCAACTCATTTTTTTAATAGTTATTTTTATTTATTTATTTGACTGTGCCAGGTTTGAATTGCAGCACACAGGATCCGTGATCTCTGTTGGGGCATGTGGGGTCTTCTTTGGGACTTTCCTCCATACTCCCCTCTCCCCCCCTCCCACCAACTTGGAGCTCACTGGGGCTGGGAGGGAAGTGGCTGAGATCTCATAGGCACCCCCTTCCCTCTCCAAGAGGGAGCCCATGGCTGTGGGTGGGGCTGCCACCGCTGCTGCCATCACCATTGGGCAGATTTCACCTGCACCTGGTGGGGGCAAGGGTCCCCCTCAGCAGGGGGCCTGTGGCTGGGGGGCATCTCCTGGGACAGGGAAGGGGGAGGGGCCAGCAGCATGTAAGGGAACACAGAGAACATGGCATTGGCCACGGCGGGGAGGGAGGGAAGGAGGGCGCCTGGCCCATAGGACACATTCTAACTGCCCGATCATCCTTTGATTTAGGAGTAGGGAGGGGAGCAGAATGAGAGCCAAGGAGACATTGAACCTGCTCAGACGTGCAGGCAGATTTAGAGACGTCGTGCAGCGTCACGCCAAGACAGCAGACACTGGGCTGGCCAGGGGGCAGTGGCCAAAACTCTGGGTCACGTGGGCAGGAGTCAAGTTCTGGGTGTACATATCCTGCTGCCTGGCCCACCTCTCCACTTAGAGACATTAGAGCAGGTCCCAGAGTGCTCCTCCCTAACCCCACCCCATCTCCCTCTTCTCTCCTCTCCTGTTTTAGAGTTAGTCCCAACTCCTCTCTACCTCTCCTGCCCCACAGCTGATCAACTGGCAAATTCTGTGTGCTCTTCCTTCTAAATGCATGGAGACATCAGCTGCCTCTTGCCGTCTGGCTGCTACCGGCCTGGGTCACGCTGCCATGATTCCTTCCCTATGTTATTGCAAAGGTCTCCTAATCGATCTCCTTGCTTCCAGCCTCACTCCTCTGCTATCTGTTCTCCCCACAGCCATCATCATATTTTTATTTAGAAATGGAAACACATCATGTTGACTAAATTCTCCCAATGCTTGCTGTCTTGCTGAAAATGAAGTCCAAAGTTCTTAGCAAGACCTTACTGGGCCACACTTCCTCTCTGATCTCATCCACTCCCACGCTCCCACCAGCAGACAGAGCTGGTGCCCTGCCCACACCCCTGGCTTACCCCCAAGGTCGCCCATAGACCCTGCCCTGCACCCCAGCGGCCTTTGTGCATCCACCTGAATGTATTCTGTGGCTTCCAGGGAAGCTTCCAGAAGCCATCTTCAGCAGTGAGGCAGGAGTTGGAGAATACTGTTTGCTGACTGGTCAGTGGGGCAGTTCTGAGGCATGTTTCATGTGTTTTCTCAGAGGTCCCTAGCAGGACAATGGTAACCCACTTATTATTTTTTTAATATTTACTTTTATTTATTTGACTGCACCAGGTCTTAGTTGAGGCACGTGGGATCTTTGATCTTCGTTGCAATATGTAGATCTTTTCTTGTGGGATCTAGTTTCCTGACCAGGGATGGAACCTGGGCCCCCTGCATTGGGAGCTCAGAGTCTTAGCCACTGGACCATCAGGGTCGTCCCAGTAACCCAATTATTAATGCCTCACTGTTAGCTTCCCTTCCTTTTCTCTCTCCCTGGCACTCTCTTTTGGTGCTTCCTCAGACCACTTCCAGAGGAAACTGCTTCGGCCCAAGTCCTTGTCTCAGGGAATATGCAAACTAAGATACCTCTCACTCCACTTCAGCTGCACCAGCTTCTTGTCTTTAAAACACAACAGATGTCCATCACCCAGAACCTTTGCATATTCTGTTTCTTCTGCCTGGAATACTCTCCCTTGAGTCCTTTGGGTCTCTGCTCAAATATCATCTCTAACTTACATACAAAGTAGGAACTCTGACCCCCAGGAATCACTATCACCTTTCTCTGCTTGCTTTGTCTTTTTCTCATCAGTGGCTAACAGACTGATTGCATGTTAATTTGTTTATGTCTTGACAGTTTCCCCCCAGCAAAAGGGGCTTTCTTGGTGGCTCAGACGGTAAAGAATCTGCCTGCAATGCAGGACACCTGGGTTTGATCCCTGGGTTGGGAAAATACCCTGGAGAAGGGAATGGCTACCCACTCCAGTACTCTTGCCTGGAGAATCCCATGGACAGAGGAGCCTAGCAGGTTACAGTCCATGGGGTCGCAAAGAGTTGGACACGACTGAGCAACTAACACTTTCACTTTCCCTAGCAAAAGATAAGCTTCATGAGAAGAGGAGCTCAGTCTGTTTTATTCTGTTCTCCCAGGCAGCATCAGGAGTGATCCCCAGCCTTTAGCAGGTGTTTAGTAAATGTTTGCCGAGTAAATGGGCATGGAGGATGGATAATAGGGAGAAAAGACAGGGAAGAACATTTGTAACCGTAGTTGCCAACATACAGCCTGCCTTTGATGATCTTCACTGGTAATTGCTCAGCGTCTACCAGCAGGAGTTTTACTACTGCGTAAGAAAGATTTTGGGGCATGCTTGATTTCCAGTTTTCCATCAAAGGATCAGAGGCTTTCCCTGAGTAAAAATGTAGAGAGTTAATTTCATAACTATCTCTGCTTCTTTTAAGAATTATTTTTGATCCTAATTATCATGCTGTTCACAAATTTTTTAAATTAACTAATCAAAAATATGTATTTATTGGGCTGTCCCAAGCCTCAGTTGCAGTACATGGGATCTTTTAGTTGCAGCACTCAAGGTCTAGTTCTCTGACCAGGGACTGAACCCAGACCCTCTGTGTTGGGAACTTGGAACCTGAGTCACTGAACCACTGGGGAAGTCCCTCTTTTAATTTAGAAAGACTTATTTTATTTTTCCCCCAAATAGCAGACTTGTACCACTATGCAGCTTCACATGGTTCTGTCCAGGGCAAGAAACTTCCGGGCACTGTATTTTCTTTGATAGAAGAAACCTTAGGGGCTGATGCTACCGAGTAAGTGGATAAGCTTAACGAAAAAAATGTAGAAAGCAGCTCCTAAATCTGTCCCAGATCTGAGGGGTCAGACCTCATCTTTTCCTCATCACCTCTTGGTCTCCTTGGTACACTGTCCTCGTGGGTGTGACCTGCGGCTCACCTCCATTCGCGGTCCTTTTCCTGGTCCTCCTTAAATGTCACCTCTCAGAGAAACCTTCCCCAACTGCCAGCTATGTGGTGATCTCCTCTGCAGTGTACCGCTGTTTTCCTTGGAGGCGTTTATCACTACCTGTATCTGCATGTTTATTCTTACCATTTCTGTTACTGTTATCTGCCTTCCTAGTCGGAGAAGGCAATGGCACCCCACTCCAGTACTCTTGCCTGGAAAATTCCATGGACGGAGGAGCCTGGTAAGCTGCAGTCCACGGGGTCACTAAGAGTCGGACACGACTGAGCGACTTCCCTTTCACTTTTCACTTTCGTGCATTGGAGAAGGAAATGGCAACCCACTCCAGTATTCTTGCCTGGAGAATCCCAGGGATGGGGGAGCCTGGTGGGCTGCCGTCTATGTGGTCGCACAGAGTCGGACACGACTGAAGTGACTTAGCAGCAGCAGCAGCCTTCCTAGTGCATAAGCCCACTGCGGACAGGACAGTGTCTGTGTGGTCACAACGGCACACAGGGTGCCTGGCAGGCAACAGAGACTCCACTAATGTTTGACGGATATCAGCATGAAAGAGCAGGTGAAGGAAGGGAGACAGCCCCAGGGGCAGGATGGTGGTGGGCTCCGTGTCAGAGCATCAGCCAGACTCAGGACCGGCCTCCCGACGTCCCCTCTGCGTCCTCCTCCCAGCTTGCTCTGCGCTTCCCCAAAGCTTTTAATCACTTTGCTGACAGGCAGGGTCATCCATGAAAGTAGAAAGAGGAGAAGAAAAATGAGGCGCAGGATTGCCAAACGGAGAATCCAGGCTCTTTTAGCAGCCACTATTCCTTATTTCCTGCTGGAGTATTGGCACCTTTAAAAGCCTTGGCTGTCCTCCCCAACCTCCCCACTCAATCACAGACCATAGTGTCTAGAAAAAAATAAAAGGGAAAAAAAAAAATCAATGTGCTAAAGTTTTCCTGGGTTCAATAGCAACTCCTCCTGTAGTTTCCCTCACTGGCCACAGAACTAAGCTCTCCAGGGCTCTGAACTTGACCCCAGGGGCGGGGAACTTGCGTGTTAAAAACATGCCCCTCCTCTTCCCAAATCATTCCCAGCCTGGCGAAGACCAGGGAGGTGGACTGCCCTGACTTCCCAGCCCTGAGTCTGTTTGCCGATCCAACTCTGCCCACTAGTGCCTCATTAAAAGTTTCCCATCCACATTTGGATCTCCCTCAGGACTTCCCTGGTGGTCCAGTGATTAAGACTCTGTGCTTCCGATGCAGGAGCAGGCGTTCGATACCTGATTGGGGAACTAGGATCCCACATGCAGCATGGCACGGCCAACAAGTACAAAGAAAGAAAGAAAAATTTAAAAATAGATCCTCCTCTTTCTGGTGGGTAGGGAATGAAAGGGAAAGGGAGAATTGTCATCTGCAGGCAGATGGTGGTTGGGTTGAGAACAGAACCCTCTTTTTAAAATACTAAAATGACTTATTTTCATTTTTCTTTCTTTTTTTCGTATTACTTGCAGCAGTCTCCCTCTCAGTCTGAGTCAGGGGCTGTACTGCCCCAGGAAAGGAGGGAGGTGGGCAGAACTGAGAGGCAGTGATTGCCTTTGGGTATGAAATCTCACCGCCTTGGCTTCTTTGTCAAGAGCTTGGTCTTAAAGGCTAGGATTTATGGAAAGAGAAGGTGTATGTGTCCAAGTGTCTGAGGAGGGAAACAGGTAGTTACGGGTGAGCTGAGATGGTTAAAGTGAAGTGCGGTCCTGCAGCACAAGTCTCTGGAAACACCTTAGAAGAGATTGGCTGTTCCCAGTTGAAGGCCCATCTGTCCGAGATGAAGGAAGAGCAGTAGGAAGGTACTGGCTGAGGGAGCAGCTGTGATGAAGGACCCTGAGGCAGCACTTCGGGTCAGTAACAGTGGAGGATCCGAAAGTTCCTCCCTCTCTGCACGAGGGATGCAGAGAGTGCTGGGGGCACATGGAAGCTTGGGATGGGCAGAAGACACTGCCCTGGGCAGAGACATTGAGACCAGGGCAAGCAGCTTGCACCGATCCTCGTTCTCAGCCCCCTTTGCAGATTCCTCCTTTCTCCACGCTCTGAAATTCCTCTCCAGACTCAGCCCCGCTACTGATACCCTCCAGTATCGCAGCACTTCCCGCGCAGCACAAATCTCCATCATATGTCTCCAGTCCTAGCTTCTCCCTGAACTCAGACCTGCAAAGGCAGCTCCTTCCTCAGCACTTCCCCTTGAACAATCGGTTCAGTTCAGTCACTCAGTCGTGTCTGACTCTTTGCGACCCCATGAACTGCAGCACGCCATGCCTCCCTGTCCATCACCAATTCCTGGAGTTCACTCAAACTCATGTCCATCGAGCCGGTGACGCCATCCAACCTCATGCTCTGTCGTCCCCTTCTTCTCCTGCCCTCAATCTTTCCCAGCATCAGGGTCTTTTCCAAATGAGTCAGCTCTTTGCATCAGGTGGCCGAAGTATTGGAGTTTCAGCTTCAGCATGAGCATCAGTCCTTCCGTTGAATATTCAGGACTGATTTCCTTTAGGATGGACCAAGGGGCTCTCAAGAGTCTTCTCCAACACCACAGTTCAAAAGCATCAATTCTTGGGTGCTCAGTTTTCTTTATGGTCCAACTCTCACATCCATTCGGGCTTCCCTGGTGGCTCAGAGGTTAAAGCGTCTGCTTCCAGTGCAGGAGACCCAGGTTCAATCCCTGGGTCAGGAAGATCCCCTGGAGAAGGAAATGGTAACCCACTCCAGTATTCTTGCCTGGAGAATCCCATGGACGGAGGAGCCTGATAGTCTTCAATCCACGAGGTCGCAAAGAGCCAGACATGACTGCTGGAACAATAAAGATCTCCAAATTGAAGCCCATGCTTTCCTCTCCCCTCTGGCAACCTCCCCTTCAGCCTTCTCTTCTTCCACACAGAAATGCCAGTTTTCCAGTTGCTCAACCAACAGCATTCTTGACTTCTTTGTCTCTCATGCCATTGGTGCTATGACCCTGCTTCACGCCCCTGTCATCTTTCACCAGGATTTTTGCAGTCGCCTGCCAACCCACCTCTCTTCACCCATTCTTCCTCTCCTATAGCCTATTCCCCACCAGCAGCTGTAATGGGACTTTTAAAATGCATGTTACTCCTCTGCTCAAAATCCTCCAAAGGCTTCTCATCTCACAGTAAGAGCACAACTCCTCCCCACGGTCTACTAGGTCCGCCACAATCTGGCTGCCTCTCGCCCTTGCTTCCTCTGGTCCCTCCTCCTCTTCCTCCATGTCATACCTGCTCATGCCTCCAGGCTTTGCCCTCATCGTTCTGCCTACCTGGAAGGCCCCACCCCCAGAATCAGTCCTGCACCTTCTTTAGGACTTAGCTTCAAATGTCTTCTTCTTAGTCAGGCCTCCGTTGACCACCCCATGGGAAAGAAGAGCCCTGCCCATCACTCTCTCTTTCCCTTAACCTGCCTCTGCAGCCCCCATATCAACTCTCCCCTCCTGACATATTACATATCATGAGTCTATTTATTGTGTTGTACATCCCACAGATTGTAAGGTCCATGAGGCCAGAGGGCAGGGACTTTGTCCAGCACTGTCTATGTAGCACTGAGAACACAGTCTTGGGACATAGTAGGAACTTGATAAATATTTCTGAACATCTCTGCTACCATATGGCCCTGAAAAGACTCTCTACCCTTCCACACCACATCCCTGAAAGGAACTAGGATTGAAGGAAATCTGAACCACTGAGCTTCATCCTACAAACAGCCTGAGTGATTGAATCAAAGAAACAAACAACCCAGACCATTGTATGCAGAATAAACTGTGAAACTGCAGGTGGATCGAGTTTTAATTTTGTTCTTCTTAGTTACCCAGTGGGATGGGGGCTGATGGTAAAGAGTAGATCAGTTATAGGAAATAAAAACACCACATGTTCTTGGCATATCTGTGTGAATGTAGAAATATGCGTATCTCTTCACACGTGTATCTCTGCACACATGTATCTCTGTGGCTCCCCACACGAGTTCAAGGGCATGTATGACCAACCTGCCATCGTGTGTGATGCTACAGAGGATGTGTGAGACAGGTTCAGTTTCTTCGAAAGCTCACGAGCTCACTGGGGCACTGTGATACATAGTAGAGAGTTTGGAGACACCCTTGGGAAAGCATGTGACCGCACTCGGTGATGGGTGACCACAGAGCCTCTCAGCAAGGCTCCCTGCAGGAGGAGGCACACTCCTGCGCCCTGGGTCGTGAAGACATGCAGCCAGTGGCAGAGCCTGGTCACTTGGCTGAGTGGCCAGGCCTGGAGCAGGTCAGGGAGATGTGACTTCACAGGACTCCCTTGTTTCCATTGCCTGGAAGCATTTCTCAGCACAGCTGCTTGGGTAACCATCCTAGGGGTTGAGAAGGATCTGGGAACCACTGGTTGCCATACTTGGAGGAAAAGAAGGGCTAATCTGAAGTCTTGCAGGAAAGGAATCTATGCCCTGGACCACACATCTGAAGCGTGTAGGAATATCAGCCAACTGGAGCTTGGTCTCTCTACCAAGTGTTTGTTATGGGATGTCTCGGCTCAGCCATTCGGACACAGTCACTGTTTTCTGTCCTCTGTGTGCTCTTTGCTCAGTTAACCTGGGTTGCACTCTATGCCTGTCCCTGAACTCCATGGTGAGGCACTCCTTTTATGAGCTGACTTTCCAATCAGAGCTGCACTTACGCTTTCCCTCGGGTATGTGGACTGCACAGGCCAAGCCTCTGCTGTAAATCTCTGCTGATGCAAGGCAGCACTAGGTGGTTCCCATATTAGTGACCTGGGTAACAAATTGCTGGGTAACAAATCACCTCCAATGCTTAGTGATTTAAAAGAGCAGACATCTGTTGTCGTGTGATTCCTGTGGGCCAGGCATTTGGGAGTGGTTTAGCTGGTGTTTCTGGCTCAGGGTCTCACAGGCTGTGCTCAAGGTGTCGGTCTGGGCTGCAGCCTCATCCGAAGGCTCAAAGGCTCTCTTCAAAACTTGCTTGTGTGGCTGTTCACAGGCCTTGGAAGCTATGCCTACGTCTTCAGTCATGTGGGCCTCTCCACAGGGCTGCCCCATACCTACGTGAGACCAGTAGGTATAAAAGATTTAATAAGGAAGGGTAACATAGGCATGTCATTGTAAAAACCTCTTTATTGAAGCATGTCACAGATATGAAAACTGCCCAAATCTAACACATATAGCTCAGCAAAGTTTCATAAAATGAACACAGCCATGTAACCACTCGGGTCAGGAGTTAGAGCGTGACCTAGGAGCGTGCAGAGGCCTGAGCTCTCCTCCATCATCACCTTTCTTGTGCGTGTGTGCTGACTTGCTTCAGTCTTGTCTGACTCTTTGCAACCCTATGGATCACAGTCCACCAGGCTCCCCTGTCCATGGGATTCTCCAGACAAGAATACTGGAGTGGGTTGCCATTTCCTCCTCCAGGGGGTCTTCCTGACTCAGGGATCAAACCCGAGTCTCTTAAGTCTCCTGCACTGGCAGGCAGATTCTTTACCACTGAGCTACCTGGGGAGCCCTGATCACCTTTCTTCTCCCTCCCTAAAAGTAGCCACTGCCTAGACTCCAGCACCACATTTGCCTGAGTTTTTTTTCCCCCATAGCTTTACTGAGGTATAATTGACACATTTGCCTGTTTTTAAACTTTATATAAATAAAATCCTGCCATACGTGCTTTGCGTCTGGCTTCTGGCTCAACATATGTATGAGGTCTGTTTAAGCTGTAGTATGAAGCTGCAACTCATGTATTTCCTTACTGTAAAGGATTCTGTTTTATGAATAGACTATAATATATAACAATCTATTCTACCATTGATAGACATCTGGGTTGTCTCCACCTTTTGACCGATAAGACTCTACTGCTCTAAGCCTTCTTGTACATGTGTGCCTGCATTTATGTTAGTCCTTGTGGTAGACAGACTAATGGTCTATAAAGATACCTACATCCTTTTTAAAAAATAATACCTCCAAGATACACTATTTATTTTCACTGATTTTTAGTTGAAATATAGTTACAGTGTTGTGGCAACCTCTGCTGTTCAGCCAGGTGACTCGGTCATACCTCTTGATCCCCAGAACCTATGGATGTTACATTTTATGGCAAAGTGGAATTAGGGTAGTAAATGGAATTAGGAAGTACAACTGACCTTAAGATAGGAAGGTTATCCTGGATGATTTGGCTGGGTCCAGTGTAACCACTAGTGCCCTTAAAATGTGGAAATGGGCAGGGGCAGAAAAGGAGAGCAGAGTGATTCATGGTGAGACCCACCCACTCTTGCTGGCTCTTTGACCATCAGCCAAGGACTGCGGGCAGCCTCTTGAAGCTGAAATGATCAAGGAAAAGGATTCTTCCCTAGAATCTCCAGGAAGAACACAGCCTTGCCAACACCTTGATTTTAACCTAGGAGCCTCCATTTTGAACTTCTAAACTGCAGAACCATAAGATAGAAAATGTGTTGTTTTGTTCCACTAGGCTTGTGGTCATTCATTACGGCAGCAATGGAAAGTTAATACGATGATGTTCATTATTATAAACAGAGTCATTGTGTAAGTCCGTGTTCATTTTTCTAGACACGGTCAAACAGTTTTCCAATATGGTTGTGACCACTGTCCTCCCATCAGGGATATATGAGTGCTCCCATTGCTCCAGGTCTTTGTTAGTGCTTCATCAATCAGTCTTTTCAATTATAGCCATTTTGTTAAGGCGTCTCATTTTTATTTCCATTTGCATTTCTCTGATTGCTGAGGAGGTCGGATATTACTTTCACGTTATTGTCAGCCATTCAGATGTCCTCTTTTGTGAAGCGCCTGGTGGTATGTGATTCCTTTGTGCAATGTGGTAAAGGAAGAATAGAATTTGGAGCATAGCTTCCCGGGTAGCACTAGTGGTAAGGAGTCTACCTGCCAGTACAGGAGCTGCAAGAGAAGTGGACTCGTGGGTTCAGTCTTTAAGTTGGAAAGAGCCCCTGGAGGAGGGGAATGGCAACCCACTCCAGTATCCTTGCCTGGAAAATTCCATGGACAGGGGAGCTTTGCAGGCTTCAGTCCATGGGGCCATAAAGAGTCGGACATGACTGAGTACTCTAGATTTCTATTCATAAAACCATTCTGCATTCTCAAGTCACAAAACTGGGATTTTTCTTCAATGTTTTCTAAGGCTTTTTCTTACGCTTCTTTAAAATAAGAAAGAGAAGCAGATTCTGACATCTATACCACAATATGGCTATTTTTGTGAGTTTGCAACACAATACACACACAGAGTTACAGACAGATATGGGACCCTGAAAAGAAATATGCAACAACCATGAAAGCCACTAGCAAATATTTTTTAAAATGTAGTCATAAATACCGATGGACCATTAACGTGTTATTTATAGATTAATAATCTCTGCACGTGGCTTTTTCGTTCAGAGTCTCTGTGATGGGTGTATTAGGACAAGCCTGAGGATTGAATGTCGAGATCAAAATATGATCTTCTTCAGCTGATATAACTTCTAAAATAAATCATTCATACGGCCGGTGACTCACACAATCCATTCTAGCATGCTCTGCTATTTGTTAGGAGGTTTTTATTTAATTTAAGCATTTTCATTATGGCAGATTTTTATTATGTCCTGTTCAGTTCTGAGTCTTGGGCAGTTGTTATAATGAGGTTGCTAGTCAGGGGCTGGAGATAAAGAACAGGAAGCCAGTAATTAAAAGGCAACCAAGAGTGCAATCTGCCAAGTGTAAAAAATCAGATCTAAAATGGCATGAAGATGGGCTAAAAGCCAAAACTATTAATGCAAAATATGATTGTTTCCAGTAATGAGCTGATGCCTGATGGGGAGTCTGTGTTGCAAGGGGGATTCTGTGAGGTAATCAGACCAACAGTGTTAGGCAGGACAGCCTTGATTTTCCCTTCCTGCACTATCTCCTCTCAGAACCCCATTTTTAATACTTCTAGGATCCTATTAGACCAGGTTCTATTCCTTCCTCTTCTTCTTTGTTCCCTCCTTTATTACTACCATTCCTACCTCCTGTGTGGCTTTCTGTCCTCAGGAAAAGTGTGGTTTTTGAGAGCAAGCACCTGGTCTTTCCATTTTCTGCACATCTTTCTCAGTATCTTTGGGAATTGCCCGCTCACCTCTGCTTCCGTCACCCTAGTTCACACCACTGTTTCCACTTGGCCTCCTATGGACCCCTGGTCTCTCTGCATCCATCCCCATCCCCCTCCCCCCCCNCAGGAAAAGTGTGGTTTTTGAGAGCAAGCACCTGGTCTTTCCATTTTCTGCACATCTTTCTCAGTATCTTTGGGAATTGCCCGCTCACCTCTGCTTCCGTCACCCTAGTTCACACCACTGTTTCCACTTGGCCTCCTATGGACCCCTGGTCTCTCTGCATCCATCCCCATCCCCATCCCACCCCACCCCATCTTACTAAGTCTCCACAGAGCAACCAGACTATCTGGTTGGGACACAAATCTGATCCTGTCATTTCTCTCCTTAACGTGATTTTCACCCTCCCTCCAAACTCCTCGACGCCACCAGAAAGCCTCTGCCTGTCTGGTTCCGTCCTGCCTTACCAGCCTCTTCCAGGGCTTCTCTGCTTGTCCTCTATCTAAGCTCTGCCTTTTCGATTCTGAAGCACATTGCGCTCCTCTTGACCCCGGGGCCTTTGCACATGCTGTTTCCGTCTGCCTGGCTAACAGCCACCAGTCCTTCAGGCCCCACCTCAGCACCGCTTCCTCAGACCAGCCCTCCTGGCAATCCCAGCCTAGGTCGGGGCTGTTGCTGTTTGCTCTCGGCGACCTTTATTTGTCCTTCTTAGTACTTACCAGGGATAGAGGAGCCTGGTGGGCTGCCGTCTCTGGGGTCACACAGAGTCGGACACGACTGAAGCAACTTAGCAGCAGCACTCACCACAGCTGTGAAATGTTACTCATTAATTCACTCATCCCTTTAACTCTGAATGTTTAGTGTGGGTCTATATTCGTTTGCTAGAGCTGTCGTAACAGAGTGCCACGAAGTGTGGCTTAACCGAAAAACACCTTCTCATGGTTCTGGAGGCTGGAAGTCGGAAGGCAAGATGCTGACAGATTTGGTTTCACTTAAGGCCGCTCTCCTTCTTGCTTTGTGGTCACATGACCTTCCCTTTGTGTGTGTACGTATCTCGTGATCTCTTCTTATAAACACACTAATTGTATTGGATTAGGAACCCATCCTTATGGCCTCACTTAGCCATAATTGCTTCCTTCAAGACTTAGGGACTGAAAGTTTGTGTTCTCTCCAGAACTCATATGTTGAGATCTAATTCCCACTGTGATGCTACTTAGAGGTGGAACATTTGGGAGGTCATTGGGTCATTCTGATAGACCCAATTCTGATGACCCATTGGGTCACTGGGAGGTCATTGGGTCATTGGGTCAATCCCTCATGGGATTGGTGCCCTTATAAGAAGAGACCAGAGAGTTCTCTCTGTGCCATGTGAGGCTACAACGAGGAGTCACTGATCTGCAACCCTGACGAGGGCTCTCATCAGAACCCAACCGTGCTGGCATCCTGAGCTGAGAAATAAATTTCTGTCGTTTATAAGCCACCCAGTTGGTGCCATTATATTATAGTAGAGCCAAGACAAGCCCCTGTCTCCAAATTCAGTCACCTCTGAGGGGTAGGGTTTCAATATATGAAATTGGAAGAACACAATTCAGCCCATAACACTACCCATCACTGAACACAATCTGATGAACAAGACAGAGGGTCCCTGTCCTCTGGGAGCCTATAGTCTGGGCAGGAAGTGAACAGGTAGAAGAGACAATAAACAAGAAAACTAATGAGTGACAGATAATAACAGGTTATGAGAAGTACCCAAAGGAAGAAAACAGGATATAATGGGAGAGAAGGGTGAGCACCTACTGTAGACTCAGGGGCTAGGAAATTGCTCTTTGAGAAGATGTTTTTACTTCTTTTTATATGCTATTAATTTAGATTTTGATCTTTAAAAACTAAAATTGTTAATACTGTAAATGTAAGCTTTTGAATAACAACTAAGTACAGTTAAATTTGATATATATTAAGTAAAAATGAGAACTTCTACCCATAAACCATTTTGATATATTTACCTTTCTAGATAGTAGTAATACAATTACTGAATCAAGCAATTACCCCTGAAAATAGTTGACTCTGTAGTAAAGAATTTGTCTTCCGATGTGGGAGACACAGGAGATATAGGTTTGATCCCTGGGTTGGGAAGATCCCCTGGAGAGGGGAATGGCAACCCACTCCAGTATTCTTGCCTGGTGAATCCCATGGACAGAGGAGCCTGGTGGGCTACAGTCCGTGGTGTCACAAAGAGCCACAGCTGAGCACGCATGCACAAATGACATGGGATTCCTATGGAATATTGGCCTAGTATATGCTTGTTAACTAGAAGTTGGAGATTGTAATTTATTCTGCTGCTTATGGAAAGGCAATGGCAGAATATTCCATAGAACACAGGCAAAGCATTCTNGTGGTGTCACAAAGAGCCACAGCTGAGCACGCATGCACAAATGACATGGGATTCCTATGGAATATTGGCCTAGTATATGCTTGTTAACTAGAAGTTGGAGATTGTAATTTATTCTGCTGCTTATGGAAAGGCAATGGCAGAATATTCCATAGAACACAGGCAAAGCATTCTGCAGAGTCCTTTCCTAAAGCATAAGGCTTCCATAGTTTGAGTTTGTTAAAATATAAGGGAATCAGACAAGCCTGGCACCTAAGAGGGTTGTGGTTTTTCTTGAATTCTGCAGTTTGAGAAGCTGGTTTTAAGTTAAGGGCTAAAGGCTAAGAGACAGCTAGCTGCATCTGTGTCTTTGCATAGACCATCCCCTCTGCCAGGGACATGTAGTCATGTGGGGCAGAGTTCGGTGTGTTTGAGAAGAATGAACATGGCCAGGGTGACTGGAGTGCCCTGAGCAGTGTGGAGAGGAATACAGGCAACATTAGAAAAGCAGGCAGGGGCAAGATTTCACAGGGCCTGGAGACCTCATAAGGATTTAGATTAGGTCATGGAACAACAGACTGGTTCCAAATAGGAAAAGGAGTACGTCAAGGCTGTATATTGTCACCCTGC
>SJYA01006905.1:0-19834 GCA_006410615.1 Neotragus moschatus
GTGGGCTGCCATCTATGGGGTTGCACAGAGTCAGACACGACTGAAGCGACTTAGCAGCAGCAGCAAGATGACTATATTAATTTTGTTCCTTACAAACTGGTGACCACTCAGGTCCTGAAAAGCACTAATCACAAGCACACCTTGGACTATCTCCGTTTACTCATTCTCTGGATGTTTTCATTGTCTTCTAGTTTTTACTATTTATTGTGCAAATGTTCACATTTGTCAATTATTTGAAAATAATTGTCACTATTTATACATACCTTTAAAAATTCTTCAACAGATGCTCAAGACATATTAATATTTGATTTTTTCTCTGCTACTTCATTTCTTTTCTCTGCCCCAAAGCCATTACTATATAGGAAACAGTCTGAAAACACACACACCAAAAAGTTGGCAGATTCTTTCTGGATAGTGCGATTATACATTATTTTTAATATTTCTAATACCTATAATTTGTATGAAAATCATGCAAGTTTTTGCAGTGATGATTGTTATATTCAATTAAAAGTTTAGTTACTAGAGCTTTTGAAGCTAATGGTAAATTCTTCTCATGGTCTTATTAATTTTTTACTTTCTTAAGTCATTTGAAAAGAAATTGCACACAGAAGCTAATCAACAGCCTTTGAAAGATATCAATGTTTCATGGTGTTTGCTTATTTTGCCATCATTTTCTTCAATTTTCATATCTGTCTTTCAGTTCTCTTAAAATATATATATATATATATATATATATATGTATTTTTTAAAATCAGTTTGCTGATGTCAGTCCTCAAGAATCAGTTCTTCAGCTGGCTGACAAAATGTAGGAGGCTGTTGCTTCTGTCTTGTGTTAAATAACAGATCATTCTCTATTCTCTGATGATTCATAATTCAGCAGAGTTGTCAAACCTCAGAAGTAATAAATTGTGTTTGTGTCTAATCTTTGTGAAATCCTGACTAATTTGCTGATAATTAGTGGGACATTAGCCATAATATTTTTTAATGGGGTACAGTCTGTGAACTTTATATCCCACTTAACTGTAACTGTTTTCAGTTGATAGATAACTGTTGGCCGTGGTCTGTGTATTTCTTTATGGTTTGAGGAAGTTCCACTCACTCAGGGCCTCTGTTAAAATGAACTACAACCTTTGAAGTATGATTGCATCAAGTTAAATTGCCAACCTGCAAATGTAGCCACTTGATGACACCTCTGACTCAGCCTTCAAGACCTCCTAGGGGAGAAAGGAAAGCAGTCTAGGTAGCATAGGATGGTCACCTTTCCGAGCTGGTGCTTCATAGCTTCCCTAGCTCCCTTTTCCTGTTGAGTACACACTTGCTACTTTGCAATACTGTGAAGCTCTCTGTACCCAAGTCCTGTTTGCAAAAGCAGTTCATTAAACCTGCAGAGAGCCACCAGGGCAAATCATCTTATGCTCCATCATTGCCAATCTCAGAATTTACCAACTGAAATATTAAACTAAATAATAAACCACATTTATTAATGTAGTTACACTTAGTGATGAAAGCATGTAAATGAAGGTCTTCCCAAGTAGAATTTTTTGTGCTGCTGCTGCTAAGTCGCTTTAGTCGGGTCCGACTCTGTGCGACCCCATAGATGGCAGCCCACCAGGCTCCCCTGTCCCTGGGATTCTCCAGGCAAGAACACTGGAGTGGGTTGCCATTTCCTTCTCCAATGCATGAAAGTGAAAAGTGAAAGTGAAGTCGCTCAGTCGTGTCCGACTCTTAGCGACCTCATGGACTGCAGCCCATCAGGCTCCTCCATCCACGAGATTTTCCAGGCAAGAGTACTGGAGTGGGTTGCCATTGCCTTCTCCAAATTTTTTTTATAGTGATGATATATTTTTTCAATTTTATTTATTTTTGGCTAGGCTGGGTCTTTGTTGCTGTGTGCAGGCTTTCTCTAATGGCAAAGAGTGGGAGCTACTCTCCAGTTGAGGTGTGCAGGCTTCTCATTGCTGTGACTTCTCTTGTTGCAGAGCATGGGCTGTAGGCATGTAGGCTCAGTAGTTAAGGCTCATGGGCTTAGTACAGCATGACGAATCTTCCCAGATCAGGGATTGAACCCATGTTCCCTGCACTGGCAGCTAGATTCTTAACCACTGGACCACCATGGAAGTCCTCCCCATGTAGAATTCTTAAACAGAATTGTCCACTTTCTTGTTAGAACCTCTCCCTTTGGCACTGTTTCTTTCTATTGCCAGCACTCACCATCATCATGCTGTTTCCTAGGCCTCTTTTCCATGTATTTTTCTCTCCTCTAGTTCAAGCTTTCAGAACTACTTCCTTCTTTCATGTATGTTTATCTTTACCATTTCTATTCTCTCAGTATTCAGCTTATCTGAAGAAGACCTTGGGAGCTGAGTTGACCACACTCATGAGCTGTTAGTGTGATGTGGCAGGGATAAAATCTCATGGGAGTCTACCATGCCTGGTCTACATATGGCTATCTTCCCATATACAAATTATTAATGCTATATGGTGTTCCTTACAATGCAGGGTTGCAGAAACAGCCATTAAGGAAAGATGTAGACTTTAATCAATGAATGGGAGCCTCCCCCTCGTATGAATGGAGGAGACTGCCCAGAGGACAGAGGGTACAAGATTCCAAAAGTGACCTGCCACCTGGCACCATAAACACATAAGATTTATTTGGACCAAGCGCCTTCTGTACCCCAGAAGTGTTAGCCAGTGAAGCCTTCCTGGAGGGATCTTTGCTTTAACCAGCTAGAAATGGTTTACTCTTTCAGCTCTCCACAGAGAATGGGAAAAGCAGACAGAAATCAATTGAATTTGTTTTGTGGTGAAAGTTTCCCCTGATGAATGACTGCTTAGGGTTCCCACCAACAACAGGAGGGTTCAGTTCAGTTCAGTTGCTCAGTCGTGTCTGACTCTTTGAGACCCCATGAATCACAGCATGCCAGGCCTCCCTGTTCATCACCAACTCTCAGAGTTCACTCAGATTCACGTCCATCGAGTCCGTGATGCCATCCAGCCATCTCATCCTCTGTCGTCCCCTTTTCCTCCTGCCCCCAATCCCTCCCAGCATCAAAATCTTTTCCAATGAGTCAACTCTTCGCATGAGGTGGCCAAAGTTAATTAAATCATTATCCTGCTGGCTGGCATGGAAACAGTGGCAGCCTTGAATCAGCAAGGCAGTTTCAAAAGTGTTCAGCTGAAAACAGTTAAGACTCTCCTTGTCCTGCTCTCTAATGGGGACCCAGCCCTGGGCCATTAACCTTCCGCACTGACAGACTGGATCAGCTTCCGTGGATCTTGCGTTAGCTGCACGACTTGCTTCCTAGTCTGATTAGCATCATTGGCCTTTTCACCCCAGTTCCCATAGCACTGAAAGAGCTCTATTTTAATACCTGAATCAGGAAGCTCAGGGGCGTTTCCCGGTGGTGATAAGGCTGTCATATCTTCCAGGAGCACAAGCAACAACTGGACATGTGACAACTGTTAGTTACATAGTTGCTGACTTGTCTATTATACCTCCATCAATACGGTCTGGATCTATAAAGATTTCTTATTACCATGAAAAAGGATTGTATAAACTTGTTTTTGCAAAAGGCTGTTATAAAAAAAGACAATAATGAACACATACACCAGGCGTATTTTGCCGCGGTGTCTCCCATGTTGTGAGAAGAGTTCAAAGGGCAGGGTGCTAGCTGACTTGCAGTTTCTGACCTGGATATTTAGTGGCCAGTGGTATAAATGATTCCAACAGAGAAAGGTGGAGAGTATTCTATTGCCTTAGTTTCCTGTTGCTCCTGCAACAAATTACCACAAAGAAAGCAACACATATTTATTATTGTAACTGAGTCCCCCCTGCTTGAGTTTTTGATTAATTTCTCTTTCTAAGACTTTATTTACTCTTTCTTGCCATCTGCCCCCGTCAGGATTGAAGAGTATCAAAAAAAAAGAGGGAACTGAAACTAAGCAGGACCGTTTGGGGCCTTCCCAGGTTCAAAAGCCTCTGTGTCCCAGTTTCTTTCTTTCTTTTTTTTTTCTTTTGATCACTTTCCAACACATGTGGGATTTTAGTTCCCTGACCAGGGATCAAACCTGGACCCCCTACCTTAGAAGTGCAGTCTTAACTACTGGACCACTAGGGAAGTTCCCCATGTTTCTTGTTTGTAGGGGAAAAAAAGTCTTTAATCTCCTAGGCCTTTCCTGAGTTCCAAAGAGCAGACTCAAGCAGTTAATAATTAGGAAAGTGAGGGAATGCAGAAACAAGGGGAAAGCTGTCAAGAAACAATAGTTCAGCAGTAAAACAGGAGTCCCAGTTCCTCCCCAAGGAAGGGGAGGAACCTGAGGCATAGCTTTGAGCTGTTCTGCAGACACTAAGATCCCTACACGGATGGAGTATAGAGACTGTATGCTGACCACAGGCTTTAGACCCCAGACTGGCTGGAACCAGAGGGCTAAGGATTCAGTTCAGTTCAGTCGCTCAGTCGCATCCAACTCTTTGCGACCCCACGGACTGCAGCATGCCAGGCTTCCTTGTCCATCACCAACTCCTGGAGCTTACTCAAACTCATGTCCATCGAGTTGGTGATGTCATCCAACCATCTCATCCTCTGTCATCCCCTTCTCCTCTCGGGTTGAGGGTTAAGATTCCCAAAACTTTACTCTCTGACCACACCACCAACCCATCAGAAGAAAGTCCATCAGCTGCAACCTTCATCCCAGGTGTTGCCTTTAAACACCCTTCCCCGAAAGGTATTAAGAAGTTTGAGTCTTGAGCACGAGAGCTCCCTGTTCTTGCTTGACTCCTGCAGAAACCACTGCACTTCTGTTCTCCGTGAGCTGGTATCCATGAGGCGGGTGAGCGGACCCACGTTCAGTTTGGTAACATTATCCCACAGTTCTGAGGGATCAGAAGTTTGAAATGGGTCTTACAGGGCTAAACTCGAGGTGTCGGCAGGGTTTTGTTGCTTCTCGGGGCTCTAGGAAGGTGCCTAGTCCCTTGCTTTTTCTAGGTTCTAGAGGCTTCCTGCGTTCCTTGGCTCATGGTCTCCAGTCGTGAATCCCGTCAGTCCAGCGGCTCCTGTTGTCACATCTCCTTCTCTGACTCTTCTGCCTTCTTTTCCTTAAAAAGACCCTTGTGGTTACCTTAGACCCACTGGGTATGGCATGGGAATCTCCCACATTGCGTGATCCTTAGATACATCTGCACGTTCTCTTTGCTATGTAAAGTAACATATTTGCAAATTCCAGGGAAAAAGATGTGGACATCTTCTGGGAAGCATTATTCTGCCTACCGCACCTATTAAGGGAATTGCTGCTTTTCTAGCTCAATATTAGAGTTGTTTCAAATTCTTTTTGCCATGGGAGGAGAAAATAGCAATGCAGATATGGTCCCTTAGAGACACAGGAACCCATTTTCCATTATCAAGTGCAATTTCAGGAAATGGCCGTTTTAAAGGACCATAAAGATAATGGCACCCCTGGTTGGACAGATGGCCTCTGAGCACAGCTCTGAGCTAGGTACAGGAACAGTTTCACGGCTGGGGAGGTGGAGGAGGGAGGGCATTTGGGGAGTGCAGTGTAGGATGGGGGTGTTAGGTCAAAGAGCCTCTGGGCTGAATGCTCAGTCTTCATGTCTCCGGAGTTTCTAGGTTATTTGGAAAAAAACCCCTCTATAGAGAAGTCAGCCAGCCTTGAAAAACAAGAATGGCCTCTTTTTTAACTGCTCTTCCTACCCTGAAAAGCTGAGATGGAGCTTAAGTCAAAATGTGCTTAAGAAAGTGCTTAAGTCAAAAGAGCTGGGCTTGGGAGTTGCCAGAAGGGGACTCTGGTCTCTGCTCTGTGAAACTTGGAGCGTGTTGCATATTCTGTGTGTCAAATGAGAACGTCTGCCTCTTAGGGTTGATGTACTGATTAGACACAGTGTATGTAGCACTTACAGTCCACTGGTTGGCTCATGGTGGGTGCTCAAAATAGTCAGTGCCATCGTGGCTATTATTATTATCATCATCATCATAATTAGAACCAGAAATGGAAATTGGAGTCAAGTCTTCCAGGAAAATTTCTCACACTGTTACAGCCATTAGACATCTGACTGAACCAGGGGAGAGAATTTGCGGGCAAGAATGATAAAGAAACATGACTCCCTCTTTCCCACCCCCTGTGTCCTCCCTACCCAGACACCCCTCTAGAAGAAGTCTTGGGAGTACCTGCTTAGGCTCTAAAGAAAAAGAAGAAGAAAAAAAAACTTGAACACAGTAACGCCCTCAGTCTTGAAGATGCCAAAATTAAGCCAGCAGGAAGCAATTTAGATCTTCAGATTATGGGCTGAATCGCTCTAATTGTATTCTCTCCCCACAAATTTTGAGATTTGAAGAGGCTCCATCTTTCCCTCCAGTGTTCAGAATTAGCTGAGATTAAGAGTTGTACAAAGAGAGCTCAAATTATCACTGGCAATGCTGCTGGGGAATCGTGACTTTAGAGCTACAGCCATGTGGGTTTGCTATCAACTTACCCCGGTGAGATGAACTTACCTACCCAGGTCCCAGCCTAGCAGGACAAGTCAGGGACTCCCCAGAGTGCTGGCCCTTGACTCTGGTGTGACCAAAAGCAGACTGGAATGCCTATGTCCTGGAGACATGCTTGCACCAAAGTAAAACCACTCTTGAGGCAGTCCAAGCGTGGGTTGGAAAAGACTTTCCAGACACACAGGGAGTGGAGAGGAGTGAGTTTATTAAGAACAAAGATCAGAGAAAAACTGGGCCCTGTGAGCACAGTTGGCCAACCTCCTGACAGACCGGGGAAAACTGACTGGTTTTGTGGGTTCATAACCAATTTTTATAGCCTAAAGACAAAGAAAACTCCTGCTGGAAGTTTGGTGTTAGGTGATTGATTAGGGTGCTCTAGGGTGTTTACCGGAATGGGCATCTTTGCCTAACTGGGAGTCAGCCAGGCTTATGTGGGAACTTGTTAGTGATAATCAGGGGGCTTTGGGCAAGGTTACAAAGGGGCTCAGTCACCTTCAGAGATGACCTTGGTTCTGGAGCCCGCTTCTGTGGCCTTGTGGCAGGACTCGGCAATGACCCCAAGGAAGACGATGGACCATGCTTAGCTCCTTCCACCACATTCAGCAGTCAGAAATCCCACCTCCTCCCATGGCAAGAAAGGGCAAGAGGTGATGAAACAAGTCAGGAGAATTGCTCTGTTAGGAATTCCTTTGTCTGTATCAGAACCTGAGGCGCTGGCACGTCCCTCATGGTCCAGTGGCTAAGAGTCTGCGTTCCCAACGCAGGTGGCCCTGGTCTGATCCCTTGTCAGGGACCTAGATCCCACATGCCCCAACAAAGGTTGAAGATCCCACAGGCTGCCCCTGAGACCTGGAGCAGCCAAATTAGAACAAACAAACAGGCCTAAGGCCCGAGTCACCAGCTCTGGGGGAAGCCACCTGCCGATCATAAAACTCTCAAGCAGTCCCGTGGGCGAGGAACTGAGCCAGCCTCACTGACTTGCCAGGCTTATGTGTGAGCCACTTTGGAAGCAGACCCTAGCCCTAGTCAGGCCTGCAAATGCTGGTACCTGTTGCGAATGATAACTTTTGTCAGGTAAGCCAATCAGATCTCCATTTGATGAGCAGCTAATCAATGAAACAGATAACCTGAACAGCTGAGAGTGGATGAAGAAGATACAGGTGATGTGCTGGGCAGTAAAAACAAGGTGTCTACTGAAAGAGACACCTGCTACCTGATCCTAGAACTCGGTTCTACAGGCAAGGATACATTCTCAGTTAGAAAGCTATAATTTGGTCCCATCACTTCCTAACAGCTGGTGTCATTTTCTCTAATCTTTCATTTTCTCTTTTCCCATTCCTTTATGTATCTGTGTACAAGCATATTGCATTTGGGGATTTTAATTTTTTAAAAAATGGCCAGTGATGTGTTTTGACCAGCATCAAATGGACATGGGTTGAGGGAAAGCTGTTTTTGTTAAACCTTTTTTCCATAATGGCATGCTAGTTCAACCTTTATCTTTAAATTCTTCATATTTCTAATAAAGAAACTGAGGGATTTAAGATAAGGTCTGACTCCTGTAGGACTACACTGCCTTAAATCCCAAGGATGAAAACTTGAAGAGTAGAAATAATAATAAATTGTACTGGCTTCTTGTGATTTAAGTTTATGTGTGTCAGTTTCTTGAACTCATTCAGTTCAGTTCAGTTGCTCAGTTGTGTCCGACTCTTTGTGACCCCATGAATCGCAGCACACCAGGCCTCCCTGTCCATCACCAACTCCCAGAGTTCACTCGGACTCATGTCTATCGAGTCAGTGATGCCATCCAGCCATCTCATCCTCGGTCGTCCCCTTCTCCTCCTGCCCCCAACCCCTCCCAGCATCAGAGTCTTTTCCAATGAGTCAACTCTTCGCATGAGGTGGCCAAAGTACTGGAGCTTCAGCTTTAGCATCATTCCTTCCAAAGAAATCCCAGGCTGATCTCCTTCAGAATGGACTGGTTGGACCTCCTTGCAGTCCAAGGGACTCTCAAGAGTCTTCTCCAACACCACAGTTCAAAAGCATCAATTCTTCGGCCCTCAGCCTTCTTCACAGTCCAACTCTCGCATCCATACATGACCACTGGAAAAACCATAGCCTTGACTAGACGGACCTTAGTCGGCAAAGTAATGTCTCTGCTTTTGAATATGCGATCTAGGTTGGTCATAACTTTTCTTCCAAGGAGTAAGCATCTTTTAATTTCATGGCTGCAGTCACCATCTGCAGTGATTTTGGAGCCCCCAAAAATAAAGTCTGATACCGTTTCCACTGTTTCCCCATCTATTTCCCACCAAAACAGACAAAAAGTCACATAACATTGAATGTGATCTCAGTGAGACAGCAGTGAGCAGTTCTGAAGAGAAACCTTAATTCCCTGCCCAGGAATAGAACCTGAGTAGCCTGGATGAAAATCAGGAATCCTAGCTGTTAGTCCAGCATCGGCTAGAGGCTAGAAGCAAAGTGGCCTTGGCTCTGTCCCCCGTTAGAAAGCAAGAATGTTTCAAGGAGAAAAAAACTGTAAAAACAAGTACGACGTTTTATTGTTAGAGACACAGCACAGCGTTTGGGAGAGCACACGGAGAAGCAGTTTATTTAAGTCAGAAGCAAAGCAGAAACACAGATCTGGAGAGAGGGTGTGGGTGTTCTCACTGATGAGGAGTGTGATAAAGAGATGGCTTAAACACTTCAGTAGGACAGTCCTTCTAGGTCTTTGCCTTTGAACAATTATTTCTTTTTTCACACCTGACTAGCCCTAGGACACTCCCCCAGTATACGTGTGCATCTTTTTGCTAAGATGGATCCCACCTCAGAGGCCTGTGGGTGCATGTCCACACTTATTATGGGGGAGGGGGAGGGACCCCTCCCTTTCTGACCCCCAAGGGGCCTTCCTCCACATGTGCAAACAGGCAAGTTTTCCCTGATCTCAGGAGTGGTCATTTTCATCTCTTTGCTTTAGCAGAGTCCAGCTTCTGCCACTAGATTTATCCTTGGGATATCTGGGTAAGAGGAAGCTTCAGTTTTACCCCACTTGACAAACACCAGCTGTCCAGCCCAGGGGCCCGTCTGTCTCCTTCCTCATCTAGACCTGGAAACAAATAAACAAGCAAACAACAACAAACTCAACATCAAGAAGACATCACAGCTCTAGAGGTCTCCTAACAGCATAACTGAAGAAATGCTGTGATGCTGTGTAAAACAGAAATGGCCAAAGGGAAAAAGGATGTACAGAAAAGAAGACAACTAACAGCAACAGAAAAGGGTGAGGAATTTCCTGCTTGACTCTATGCCACACGCCAGACAATTGTTCCTGGCATCACTTTTGGAGAACCTCCTGATCCTGAGAACCAGCTATCGTTGTTCCGTAGGAATGTGATCCCCGAGCTTGGGTGGGAGGTTGTTGTTGTTCAGTCGCCCAGTCATGCCTGACTCTTTACAACGCAGCACGCCAGGCCTCCCTGTCCTTCACCATCTCCTGGAGTTTGCTCAAGTCCATGTTCATTGCATCAGTGATGCCATCCAGCCATCTCATCCTCTGATGCCCACTTCTCCTTCTGTCCTCAATTTTCCCAAGCATCAGGGACTTTTCCAATGAGTCATCTGTTGGCATCAGATGACCAAAATACTGGAGCGTCAGCTTTAGCATCAGTCCTTCCAGTGAATATTCAGGGTTGATCTCCCTTAAGATGGGAGGGAGGAGGGTGTCCTAAATCTTAGATAACTACAGAGGAACTAAGTTCATACATCATCAACAATGCTATCAAATCAGAAAAGGAGAAAGGTTATTTGACTAGAAAACATCCACCATTCAAGCCATTGGCTTGAAAGGTACTTTCTCATCTTCCACACTTTCATTCCAAGAAAAAAGACAGTTGCTATGGAACCAATAATAACAATCAACCTTGTTGTTAGTCTACTTATTTGAAACCCAGAAAAGTTTTTTTTTTTTCCCCTTAAATAGAAGCATGCTCTAGCAGCACCTATATGCTGTTTCATCCAATTCCTCACGAATCTGTACACAAAGTAATGCAGTTATTATGGTCCAGAAAGATGCTGTCACATTCTGACTGTGAAGCCTTCAAGCCTCGCAGACAGGCCCAAGAGGCAGGAGGCTCATTGCCAAGGGCTAAGCGCTCCCCACGTGCAAGTGTGTGTCAGCGCGCGGGAATGCCGTGCCTGCTGTCGTCAGGAAGCTTGTACCAGTATACACTGGGGGACTTCCTCAGTTCCCTCTGTGTCAGATCAGAACTGGTGCCCATATTAATAAATGACTCAATGGCCTCCTCCCTTCGAAAAAGAGAAAAACAGGAGCCCTGCTGCTTTTCCTAGCTTGGGCTGTCCAGGGCAGCTCTGTTCACAGGCGAGGCTTCATGAAAACAAGACGCAGCCACTTACAGCTCTCTTTGAGCCCAGCAGGCTTCCAGAACCCTCTGTTAACTGTGGGCACTGCACTGGGTTGGTTCTTTGTTACCAGAGGAAGGAAGGATGTTGGAGGGCAAGGACAGGAATCTTCTTCCCCCTAGCCCGCCTGGGTGGTGTCTGTGCACCCCTCCAGGACAGCCGACTCTTAGGCCCTCTTTGACCCTCTAGGCCAGAGCCCTTAGCAGTGCAGGCTTCTGGTCAGTGGGAGACCCTGCCTTCCCTTGGGCCCCATGCCACCTACTCACATGGAGTAAGAGAAAAGGAACAGTTTCCTTTCTCTTCCCCCTTTCTCTCTCACTGCCTTTTTCTTTCTCTGCTCCTTATGTCCACCTCTCTACATATACATGCATGCGCGCGCACGCACACACACACACACACACACACCCTGTGATGTTGTGATATCATAAAAAATACGTATTTGGTGTTCATACCAGTTCCTCACACAAAGCTTCTAAAACCCTTCTAAATTCCTGAGTGCAGGTCTGAGAGTTGCAGCTTTCTTTACTCATAATAAGCTCACCTGAGTTCATGCCAATGAGGTGACTCTTGGAGGATGCGGGCTGGTTGTCAGACGAAGCAATCACAGACAGTAAAGGACTGGGACCTCAGCCCTACTCCCCAACCAGAGAGGGGAGAGAGGCTGAGGATCCAGTTAATCAGCCAGGACTGATGATGTAACCAATGAAGTGCACATGCCTGCTTGGTGGAACCTTCATAAAAACCCTGGAAGATTGGATTCAGAGAGCATCTGGTGGATGGTAACTAGCCCTATGGAGTTCCTTTTGAAATGTGTAGAAGTATTTGTTGATTGGAAAAAAAAGTCACAGTGTAAGGGTTTTGAGTTCAGTTATATTCACTGAATATATTCGCTGAAGACTAGGAGATAGCCTCTCAGATAGCTCTGAAGAACTGCTCCAAAGAGACAGGGGAGGAGCCAGGGTATAGATGAATTTTTTTGGTTCAGAAATACATACAATCAAGCAGACATCTTGCTAAAAGATAAAAGCTGGTGGGAATTCTCTGGTGGCCCAGTGGTTAAACTCTGAGCTCTCACTGTGGGGGATGCAGGGTTTTGATCCCTGGTCAGGAACTAAGATCCTGCAAACCTCAAGGGAAAAAATGATCTTAGCTAATCACGAAAAACAGATAACATTTTCGTGCTTATCTCTAGATGGAAAGATGCAACAATCTGGAATCATTGACATTCTTCCTTAGATATGCACCTTAACTGCCTAGGGGACCAGATATCCACAGGGCTGAATTCCACTCAGGAGGTACTACAGTTCTGGGATGGCAACAGTGAGTGACTTGATCTTTGTGGAACTGGAATGGAAGGCAGCATCTTTTATGCGTGTACTGAGTCACTATGTTGTATAAAAGAGCTAACATAGTGTCAAATTACACTTCAAAAGCAAACAAACGAACTGTGGTTACCAGAGGTAGGGAAGGGGCGAGATGCGATTTAATGAAAGTGGTCAAAAGGTACAAACTTCCAGCTAAAAGCAATAGGGATATAAGGTATAGTATAATAAGGACAACTAACACTGGAGAAGGAAATGGCAACCCACTCCAGTGTTCTTGCCTGGAGAATCCCAGGGATCGGGGAGCCTGGTGGGCTGCCGTCTGTGCGGTCGCACAGAGTTGGACACAACTGAAGCGACTTAGCAGCAGCAGCAGCAGCAACACTGTTGAATGTTATATATAAAAGCTGTTAAGAGTAAACCCTGAGTTCTCATCACAAGGAAAACAATTTTTTTCTATTTCTCTAATTTTGCTTCTATATTAGATGATTGATGTTCACAAAACTTGTAATCATTTCATGACATATGTAGGTCCAATCATGATATGTATTCCTTAAACTTATGCAATGATGTGTATCTATTATATAAGTTAAAGGGAAAAAAAGAAACAGTGGATCTGGTGGGTAGAAAGGAATATTCTCCAAGCATTCAGATATCCTGCATTTCATAGAGTAATAACATTTACATATTCACATTGTTGGATTCTTTAGCATTTTCTTTTCCCTGAGTTACTTAGTGTTCCTTTTTTGATTATGTATTTCTTCACTTGAAACTCACGTTCATATTTTAAATACCATCTTAAGACTCTGTGTCTTAGGTTACAACAGTCAAAAGCAAAACGACCTTTCTTTACTTCTTTTCCCCAAACCATACATTACATCAGTAAGCAGAAAATTCTAAATTCTTCAGGGGCAGGAATCTTTGACTATGCTGTGGAGCAACTAAGCCCATGAGTCACAACTATTGAGCCTGCGCTAAAGAGTCCGGGAGCTACAATGACTGAGCCTGTGGTCCCGGCTGTTGCAGCCTGTGTGCCCTAGAGCCTGTGCTCTGCACAAGAGAAGTCACCACGAGGCAGCCTCCACTCGCCACAACGAGAGAAAGGCCCACATAGCAACAAAGACACAGTACAGCCAAAAGTAAAATATATACATACATGGATAAAAAGAGTACATTGTCAAGGACTTCCAGTTCCGGTGGTTAAGACTCCATGCTTCCGGTTCCGGTGGTTAAGACTCCATGCTTTCCTGCAGAGAATTTCCGCATGCTGTGCAGTGCGGACAAAGAAAGAAGAATACACTGTCAAATGGGTTACCTCTGTGGGAATATGGGGCTCAGTCCCACTGGGCCCGAGGAACTATAAAGCCTGCTTCAGAACTGCCTCCCTAAGAGGTGAGGCGCTGGATTTGGACTCCCAAGACCAACTGTCATCTGTCTAAGGATGCTCTGTGGACATTCACTCTCTGCCCCATGGTCTGCTGCACTTGCTGGGTGAGCATGCGCTTGAACCAGAGAGCTGGGAGGAACTTAGGTGAGCCCAGCAACCACCGTCCAGTGAGTCTCCAGGGCAAGCTTGAAGAGAGATGTGCGCTGACAGCCAAGGCGCCTTGCCTTCTGCCGCTGGGTAGTTGGTCCAGGCTAGCATACAAGATCTGGGTCAAGGCTAGTCATTCCCTCAGATCTTTGTGAACGTGCACTGAGAGAAGCAAGACATACCCTCTCTAGGGTCAGAGATGAGAGATGAGAGTCTGGGAGCTGTAGGCAGCTAGGTTTCAGTCATATGGAAGAAGCTGACATGACAGAATGAGGTTGATCAGCGATGGAGACGGGGATGAGATACTAGAGGGAGTTCCAGCTGCACTCCAGGCTCTGGTCCTTGAAGCTCGTTTCCCCCAGGCCTCCAGTTCACGTCTACAAGCCAAAATATTTCTTCTCGTACCATGCACGTTCAAACTGGGCTTTCATAACTTGCAACCAGAAAAGTCTTGACTGCTTTTGAACGACCCCCTTTCCAAAATTATCTGTTCCTCGAATCTGCAGGATTTCCTACAAGTCATTCAAAAGAGAGCCACTCTCTTTCATTAAAACATTGCCCCTCCAGGAATCCCCAGCCATGTGCAAATACCCCCAATACATTTAACATAAAAAACCAAGAGGCAAAATCATATCAGGCAACCTAACAACTTTAGAACAGGAAAGCAAAGTTCAGCTGTTGTTCAGTCCCTCAGGCGTGTCCAACTCTTTGTGACCCCAGGGACTGCAACACGCCAGGCTTCCCTGTCTATGACCATCTCCCAGAGCTTGCTCAAATTCATGTCCATTGAGTCAGTGATGCCATCCAACCATCTCATCCCCTGTCTCCCCAAGTTTCATTGGTGATCATGTCTAAACTGACAAATGGTTCTAATGGCATCAGTGAAATCTATGACTCAAGGCATTTTATCATTACCTTCTGTGTAAAACTTTCAGACTTCTGAAGAAATGGACACATTCATTTGAAAGACAGGCACCAAGGGCATTTCCTGGTGTCCAATGATTAGAACCCCTTTCACTGCTGAGGCCTAGGACTGATTCCTGGAGCGGGAGCTAGGATCCCACAAGCCGTGTATCACCACCAAATACATAATAAAAATAAAGTAAAAAGTAAAAAACAAGCATTGAGAATGGAAAATAAAGTTGGACAGTGCAAAATCTCTGTAAAATAGAAACAGCTCTGTGATAAGATTGATAAGATCTCCAGGATATACTGTGTTAGTTTTTACTCAAGAAAGAGGAATAATAAGAATATGTTACATAAATAAATATTGAAAGGTCACCCAAGAAACAAAAGTGCCTAACAAAAGTGGTTACCTAGGGGGAACTGTGTGGACAGGACAGGCGAGGAACAAGGCTCCTCAAGGTACGCACACCCTTATGTATGCTTTGATTTTATGTGCATGTCTTAAACTGAGATACTCAAAGTGAGATTCAAAATATAATAAAGTTGACCCACTTTTCCCAAGAGCTGAAGTGAACAGCACAGAACTCCAGAAATGAACCACTGACAAGCTAACTGACGTTGACCCAGACAAGACAGCTGCATGTAACGAAGACTCAGGAATAATCCACCTACCTCAAAACCAAAGGGCTTTAAAAAATCAAAGGATTTTTTAAAACTGCATGCCTCTCATTTTGAAAGGAGAAGAACTAATGATGTCAAGCACACAGGAACCTTAAACCTAAACTTAGGAAAATGCTACGAAGAAAGGAAAAGATTTGCATTTTCTCCTCAATGTTGAAAGAGGGGAAAAACAGCAAAAGAGGAAAATACAGGAGTAAATAAGGTAAAAATCTGAGAAGTCCACCCAGTGCAGGGCTAAGTGTCTTTTTCACGAGGACATTCATCTGGAAATCATTTCCTGCATTGATTCAGACATGTGTTGATTAATACAAAGCAAAACCTATGAAGGGGATAATGATACAATCTGAGTAATTCAATAAATTATTCACTTATTATTTAACTCCAATTCCAGAAATCAATGGATATTAAAGTTAATGTATATAAAAGCTTTTTGGGAAAAAATGGAGACTACTATAAAAAGATTACTTTTTAAGTTAAAAAATCATTTTTAAATAAAGATTTTCAAAAATCGGAATGTTTCCTGATTTGTATCTAAGACTAATATTATTTCATTCTTATGATGTATATGAAGAGAGTTAATCAAAATGAAGATTTCTTAACTAGTAAGAGTGCTTGTTTTCATATTTGCAGCAAAACTGTGTCATAAATAATCGCTCACTGCTATCATGTTATTAGGATTCAGTGTTTAAATGAAAATGGTGAGAGTTGAAATATAGAAAATGTAGACCAGAATAGGAGATACATGGGTTGTCAGCAGACAGGCATAAGGAAGACTGTTGGGGGACAGAACTGATGGGGACTGTCCAGTTCTAAGAATCAGTCCCAGTGCCCAGTGTCCTGGAAAGTGAGTGAACGGGAGCCCGAGGGGGCCCGCAGCAGCTGAAGAGCACCTGACCCGCCCTCGGAGGGCGACCCCAGCTCGCTACCTGGGCTCGGGCTTTCCAGCTCCTCACTTTTCTTTCCAAGGGGAGATGGAAATCTGGATTTTTATGTGAACTCAACTGTTTTTCATATCATGGCCAATGCTAAAGAAGGCTGTAACCTGTAACTCAGGCATCCAGTTCTGTGGGGAGTCTTAAAATGATAGTGACTTACATGAAATCAGCCTTTTACCATAAATAATAGGAATTAGCGAATTACAGTCCGGAGGAATCCAGCCTATCTCCTTTCTGTAAACAAGACTTTATAGGAACACAGCCACACACGCTCGTTTGTATCTTGTCAGCACTGCTTTTGTGGTGCAAATAGAGCCTCTGATACTTACTCTCTGGCCCTTTACCGAAAAAGTTTGCCAACTGTCATCGTATTTTGATCATTAGCAGATCTGAATCTCTTATGTTGGATTATGGTTTAAGAGGATCCTACTAAATTTTAATGTCAAGTAAGAAAAATTTCTTTCCTGGAATATAGGTTAGACCATGTAATAAAACTGTTTTGCTTTAAAATTTTAACTCAATTGAATCTGATAGGAAATGGTTGTTAGGAACACTTAGTAAAAATTATTTTCCATATTAACTGACCTCTGTAGATCACAGGTAAGTGTGTTAAGAAAGACTAAGCAGACAAACAGCAAGGTCTTATTGTATAGCACAAGGAACTCTATTCAATATCATATAATAAACCATAATGAAAATAATATGAAAAAAGAATGTGTATCAGTTCAGTTCAGTTCAGTCGCTCAGTTGTGTCCGACTCTTTGTGACCCCATGAATCGCAGCACACCAGGCCTCCCTGTCCATCACCAACTCCCGGAGTTCACCCGGACTCACATCCATCGAGTCAGTGATGCCATTCAGCCATCTCATCCTCGGTCGTCCCCTTCTCCTCCTGCCCCCAATCCCTCCCAGCATCACAGTCTTTTCCAATGAGTCAGCTCTTTGCATGAGGTGGCCAAAGTACTGGAGCTTCAGCTTTAGCATCATTCCTTCCAAAGAAATCCCAGGGCTGATCTCCTTCAGAATGGACTGGTTGGATCTCCTTCCATTCCAAGGGACTCTCAAGAGTCTTCTCCAACACCACAGTTCAAAAGCATCAATTCTTTGGCGCTCAGCCTTCTTCACAGTCCAACTCTCACATCCATACATGACCACTGGAAAAACCATAGCCTTGACTAGACAGACCTTAGTTGGCAAAGTAATGTCTCTGCTTTTGAATATGCTATCTAGGTTGCTCATAACTTTCTTTCCAAGGAGTAAGCGTCTTTTAATTTCATGGCTGCAGTCACCATCTGCAGTGACTGTGGAGCCCCAAAACATAAAGTCTGACACTATTTCCACGGTTTCCCCGTCTATTTCCCATGAAGTGATGGGACCAGATGCCATGATCTTCGTTTTCTGAATGTTGAGCTTTAAGCCAACTTTTTCACTCTCCTCTTTTACTTTCATCAAGNCTGCAGTGATTTTGGAGCCCCCAAAAATAAAGTCTGACACTGTTTCTACTGTTTCCCCGTCTATTTCCAAAATGCAGTACTTGGGTGCAATCTCAAAGATGACAGAATGATCTCAGTTCGTTTCCAAGGCAAACCATTCAATATCTCAGCAACCAAAGTCTATGCCCCAATCACTAATGTTGAAGAAGTTGAAGTTGAAAGATTCTGTGAAGACCTACAAGATCTTTTAGAACTAACACCAAAAAAATTAAGATGTCATTTTCATCACAGGGGATTGGAATGCAAAAGTAGGAAGTCAAGAGCTACCTGAAGTAACAGGCAAGTTTGACCTTGGAGTACAAAATGAAGCAGGGCAAAGACTAACAAGAGTTTTGCCAAGAGAATGTACTGGTCGTAGAAAACACCCTCTTCCAGCAACACAAGAGACTACTCTACACATGGACATCCCCAGATAGTCAATACCAAAATCAGAGTGATTATATTATTTGCAGCCACAGATGGAGAAGCTCTATACAGTCAGCAAAAACAAGACCAGGAGCTGACTGTGGCTCAGATCATAAACTCCTTATTGCCAAATTGAGACTTTTATTGAAGAAAGTATGGAAAACAACTAGACCATTCAGGTATGACCTAAATCAAATCCCTTATGATTATACAGTGGAAGTGAGAAATAGATTTAAGGGATTAGATCTGATAGACACAGTACCTGAAGAACTTTGAACGTTTGTAACATTGTTCAGGAGGTGGTGATCAAAATCATCCCCAAGAAAGAGAGATGCAAAAGGCAAAAGAGTTGTCTGACGAGGCCTTAAAAGTAGCTGAGAAAAGAAGACAAGCTAAAGGCAAAAGAGAAAAGGAAAAATACACCCATCTGAGAGCAGAGTTCCAAAGAAGAACAAGGAGAGATAAGACAGCCTTCCTCAGTGACCAATGCAAAGAAATAGAGGAAAACAATAGAATGGGAAAGACTAGAGATCTATTCCAGGAAATTAGAAATACCAAGGGAACATTTCATGCAAAGATGGGCTCGATAAAGGACAGAAATGGTATGGACCTAACAGAAGCAGAAGATATTAAGAAGAGGTGGCAAGAATACACAGAAGAACTATACAAAAAAGATCTTCACAACCCAGATAACAATGATGGTGTTACTGTTATTGTCACCTAGAGCCAGATATCTGACTTCTTGGAGTGAGAAGTCAAATGGGCCTCAGCAAGCATAACTACCAACAAAGCTAGTGGAGGTAATAGAATTTCAGCTGAGCTATTTCAAATCCTAAAAAGGATGCTGTTAAAGTGCTGCACTCAATATGCCAGCAAATTTGAAAAATTCAGCAGTGGCCATAGGCCTGGAAAATGTCAGTTTTCATTCCAATCCCAAAGAATGTTCAAACTGTCACATAGTTTCACTCATTTCATGTGCTAGCTAAGTAATGCTCAAAACTCTCCAAGCAAGGTTTCAACATTATGTGAACCAAGAACTTCAAGATGTTCAAGCTGGATTTAGAAAAGGCAGAGGAATCAGAGATCAGATTGCTAACATCAATGGATCATTGAAAAAGCAAGAGAATTCCAGAAAAAACATCTACTTCTGCTTTATTGACTAAACCAAAGCCTTTGACTGTGTGGATCACAACAAACTGTGGAAAATTCTTCAAGAGATGGGAATACCAGACCACCTGACCTACCTCTTGAGAAACCTGTTTGCAGGTGAGGAAGTAACAGTTAGAACCAGACATGGAACAACAGATTGGTTCAAAATTGAGAAAGGAGCCTTTTTGATGGTGGTGGTGGTCATGGGTAGAGCGCCATGAAGGTCTCAGGGACGCTTCGAGAGTGTAAGGTGGTGGGGCACTGTCTGCTGACCCCCAAATGCTGCATGCCGCCCCTCTACTGCATGAGAATTTTTGCACCTAATCATGCTGCCAACTCCCGTTTCTGGTACTTTGTGTCTCAGCTGAAGAAGATGAAGAAATCCTCGAGGGAAATCATCTACTGTGGACAGGTGTTCGAGAAATCTCCCCTGCGAGTGAAGAACTTTGGCATCTGGCTATGCTGTGACTCCCGCAGCGGCACCCACAACATG
>SJYA01006907.1:2819-19739 GCA_006410615.1 Neotragus moschatus
ATACACAGAAGAACTGTACAAAAAAGATCTTAATGACCCAAATAACCACGATGGTGTGATCACTCACCTAGAGCCAGACATCCTAGAATGCAAAGTCAAGTGGGACTTAGGAAGCATCACTACAAACAAAGCTAGTGGAGGTGATGGAATCCCAGTTGAGCTATTTCAAATCCTAAAAGAAGATGCTGTGAATGTGCTGCACTCAATATGCTAGCAAATTTGGAAAACTCAGCAGGGACCAAGGGACTGGAAAAGGTCAGTTTTCATTCCAATCCCAAAGAAAGGCAATGCCAAAGAACACTCAAACTACCACACAACTTATCTCACATGCTAGCAAAGTAATGCTCAAAATTCTCCAAGCCAGGCTTCAACAGTATGTGAACCGAAACCTTCAGGATGTTCAAGCTGCATTTAGAAAAGGTAGAGGAACCAGAGATCAAATTGCCAACATCTGTTGGATCATCAAAAAAGCAAGAGAGTTCTAGAAAAACATCTACTTTTGCTTTATTGACTACGCCAAAGCCTTTGACTGTGTGGATCACAACAATTCTTCAAGTGAATTGTGGAAAATTCTTCAAGATCACCTTACCTGCCTTGTGAGAAATCTGTATGTGGTCAAGAAGCAAAAGTTAGAACTGGGCAAGGAACAATATACTGGCTCCAAATTGGGAAAGAAGTACAGTCAAGGCTGTATATTGTCACCCTGCTTATTTAACTTATATGCAGAGTACATCTTGCGAAATGTGAGGCTGGATGAAGAACAAGTTGGAATCAAGATTGCCAGGAGAAATATCAATAACCTCGGATACGCAGATGATACCACCCTTATGGCAGAAAGTGAAGAGGAATTAAAGAGCTTCTTGATGAAACTGAAAGAGGAGAGTGAAAAAAAGCTGGCTTAAAACTCAACGTTCAAAAAATGAAGATCATGGCATTCTGTCTCCTCACTTCATGGCAAATAGACGAGGAAACAATGGAAACAGTGACAGACTTTATTTTGGGGGGCTGCATTCACTGCAGATGGTGACTGCAGCCATGAAATTCAAAGATGCATGCTCCATGGAAGAAAAGCTTTGATCATACTAGACAGCACATTAAAAATCATAGACATTACTTTATTGACAAATGTCCATATAGTGAAAGCTATGGTTCTTCCAGTAGTCATATGAATGTCAGAGTTGGACCATAAAGAAAGCTGAACGCTGAAGAATTGATGCTTTTGAACTGTGGTGTTGGAGAAGACTCTTGACAGTCTCTTGGACTGCAAGGAGGCCAAACTAATCAATCCTAAAGGAAATCCGTCCTGAATATTCATTGGAAGGACTGATGTTGAAGCTGAAGCTCTAATACTTTGGCCACCTGATGTGAAGAACTGACTCACTGGAAAAGACCTGATGTTGGGAAAGAGTGGAGGCAGGAGAAGAAGGGGACGACAGAGGATGAGATGGTTGGATGGCATCACCGATTGGATGGACATGAGTTTGAGCCAGCTCTAGGAGTTGGTGATGGACAGGGAAGGCTGGAGGGCTGCAGTCCGGGGTTGCGAAAAGCTGAACACAACTGAGTGACTGAACTGACTGACCTAGCTAACAAATGGTTGACTTAGCATTGAAGCCTAGAATTCACCTGAAAAGTGCCAGAACCCAAGCTCTCCATTGCTTCTCCAGTCTGCGGGTCCAGCACTCCCTCCGTCATACCACATTGCCTTTTCATTTCTGTGATAGTTAATTTTGTGGGCAAATTTGGTGGAGCCATGGTGTTGATACTTGACCAAACACTATTCTAGATATTGCCGTGAAGGTATTTATCCTACGAGAGTAAACATTTAAATCAACAGATTGAATAAAGCCGATTACCCTCCATAATATAGCTGGGCTTCATCCAATCAATCAGTTGAAAGTCTTAACAGAACAAAGACAGACTTCCTTGGAAGAAGAGGGAATTGTGCCAGCAGACCACTTTAAGACTTAAACTGCAACTCTTTTCTGGGTTTTCAGCCTGGAGCCTACCCTGCAGATTTTGGACTCTCTACACCTCCGTAATCATGTGAACCAATTCCTTAAAATTAGTGCATGTGTGTGTATCTCCCTAAGACAATTTACATCACCCCACAGGCCAGATTCTCACTTACTCAAGTTGGGGAGGGCCTCCCTACTTCCCTTTCTCTGCGGGGATGTATGATACACAAAGCGCACATTCAAGCCATGCTCAACCTCCTTAAACAGACACAGTCAGTGCTTCGACATCTTAAACTCTGAAGCAAGTATACTGAGCCTGACAGGTCTTCCTAAAATGAACCTAGATGTTTCCACATGTAGAACATCAGTTACATTCTTCTTAGGGAGAATGGTTTACAGAAGATACCAAGTAGCTGAACTCTCATGTATAGTGTAATTTGAAAAAAAAAAAAAAATCACCAAAAAGCTTATAAAAGGAGAGGGGCATGTAGCTGATGGGCCCAGTATATCAATGCTGACCACCTGTCACAGCCAGAAGAGTTACCACGCTGGTCTCTACCTGCAGCCTCAGCCACCATCACTCATCACCATCAGCACTCTCTCCAGCCTTCCAGTCTCCCCCTCAAGGCCATATGACCTCAATTCCACCTACTCCCAAACTTTCCAGGTGGCTCAGTGGTAAAGAATCCCCCTACCAATATAGGGGATCCAGGAGACGCAGGTTCGATCCCTGGGTCAGTAAGATCCTTTGAAGGAGGAAACGTCAACCCACTCCAGAATTCTTTTTGGGAAAATCTCATGGACAGAGGAGCCTGGCGGGCTACAGTCCATAGGGCTGCAAAGAGTTGGACATGACTGAGTGACTGAACACACACAGACATACACACGTAAAAACACACTACCTACTCCTGCCATTCAAGGTCATCCTTCTTCATCAAGCAGACTGTTGAGAAGTCAGTCCCTGCTGAAATTTCTACTCAATCTCCATACTCATTTTGGCCCAGAGTGAACACTGAATAAACGCTGCTGACAATGACTGAGATGATACACCCTTTGCCACAATCACTGACCATGTGCACCGCTTTATTCAACAGGGATTTATTGTGTGAAGAGTAGTCCTTACCCCCCCACCTCCTCCCACCCTAGAGCTTGTCCTCTACTGAACACAGATGACACTATGTATCTGGTAGACAGTGGGCTAAATGCTGATGGTAGCAGCACCAGCCAAGGGTGAAAAGAACACAGAAACCTAGAGGGGAAAAGTGTTTAAACTTTGGGGAAGGGGCAGGAAAGGGAATGGGACAGTGGGAGCTGGAAGGCAGCCTCCCCAGAAGACAAGACAGTGAAGAATGCCTAGAATGGCTGCCTGGAGGCAAATGCAGGAAACTCTGACAGTTGCAACAGCACTGAAATGGGAGGGAGGTGCTTGGGGAGGAGCAGGGGGAAGACAAGAAGGAAAAAATGATAGGAAGGGGTCCCCATTGGAATCTCTATTCATTCCCCAAAGAGAATCCTTCCTGGTATCACAGGAAATCATATCAACCTTCAGTTCAGTTCAGTTCCGTTCAGTCGCTCAGTCATGTCCGACTCTTTGCAACCCCACGAATCGCAGCATGCCAGGCCTCCCTGTCCATCACCAACTCCTGGAGTTCACTCAGACTCACGCCCATCGAGTCAGTGATGCCATCCAGCCATCTCATCCTCTGTCATCCCCTTCTCCTCCTGCCCCCAATCCCTCCCAGCATCAGAGTCTTTTCCAATGAGTCAACTCTTCGCATGAGGTGGCCAAAGTACTGGAGTTTCAGCCTGAGCATCAGTCCTTCCAATGAACATCCAGGACTGGTCTCCTTTAGGATGGACTGGTTGGATCTCAACCTATCCCCACCCAAAAGAGCCCTGCAGGGTCTGGAAGGGGAAGGAAAGAGTAGCTCCCACAGCAGGAGGGGAAGAAGACCTAGCTCTCAGAGTCGTCTATATGAAATGCTTTTCTCTTCAAAAGTCCAAACCTGCCCTCTTTAGCAAATGGCTGAGAAGTCACTTCTGATTCGGTACTTAGAGGCCACACCCAGCTCCTCAGACAGTTATGTGATAAGAACAAGGTTCACTCAACCTCTAGATAACTTCTCTGTGCCCAATCTCTTTCACTCCAGGAGTAAGTGGCCTCACCAGAGACAATGCCCTTTACTTTCCAGTTAGAATAGCTTTGTCTATGTGCATCCTGGCTGCCAGTTGTATTGGGGGTTCAAAAGCCTCTGAGGTGCAGCCATGACTCTGCAGCAACAAGGGAGCAGGGCATTGACAAAGAAGAGTGAACAATGTGAAGGCATCAATCTCATCCTGCTAGCAGCTCCGAGGGCAAATCCTCCAGTTCCAAAGTGAGCACATCACCTTTTGTTCTCCGAGCAACGTGGCCAGCTATAGGTCTGCAAAAATGAAAAGTACATCTTCCTCCCAGTATAGACACTTAGTTCCTCTTTCCAGAACGAACCACAGTTACCAGCTCTGGAGATGTTCTATGCAGTGGGCATCTATGAAAACACATATTTACATGTATATATTTTTATACAATATAATTGGTATGCTACAAATTCACAGTTCTACATCTTGCTTTTTTCTTTTTAAAAAAAACTCAGCAAAATATCTTGGAGGTGACTTTTTATCAGTTCACAGAGAACCAATTCATCCTTTGTAGAGGTTCTGCAATATTTCATTACTTGTAACCATAAATTATCATAAAGTCCCCTCTTGCTAGTTCCAATTTTTATAACTTTATATATGCAGCATTTCACACATGTATGGGTATACCCTTAAGAGGAATTCTTAGAAGAGGATTTGAGGGTGATGTGGGGGTCAAAAGCATGTGAAACTTTAATGATTTCCATATTTTTCTCCATAGAGGTTCTACCTTTACTGCACACTATGTCAACATGTGTGTCTGAGTTTATCTCTGAGCTTTCTATTCCAATCCATTCAGACACTTACTAACGCATCAGCACAGTTTGACAGCTTTATGCTTTTGTACCTGGAAAGTCACCCCTCTGTCATCACTCATCTTTTCTAGGATTTTTCCTATTCTTGCCTTTTCCCATTTAAAAAAATTATAATAGCTAAAAGCAGAGACATTACTTGGCCAACAAAGATCCATCTAGTCAAGGCTATAGTTTTTCCAGTAGTCATGTATGGATATGAAAGTTGGACTGTGAAGATGGCTGAACGCAGAAGAATTGATGCTTTTGAGCTGTGGTGCTGGAGAAGACTCTTGAGAGTCCCTTGGACTGCAAGGCGATCCAACCAGTCCATCCTAAAGAAGATCAGTCCTGGGTGTTCATTGGAAAGACTGATGCTGAAGCTGAAACTCCAGTACTTTGGCCACCTCATGCGAAGAGTTGACTCATTGGAAAAGACTCTGATGCTGAGAGGGATTGGGGGCAGGAGGAGAAGAGGACGACAGAGGATGAGATGGCTGGATGGCATCACCAGCTCAATGGATGTGAGTTTGAGTGAACTCCGGGACTTGGTGGTGGGCAGGGAGGCCTGGTGTGCTGCAGTTCATGGGGTTGCAGAGAGTCGACTGAACTGAACTGAACATGTATTTGGTGTTTACGTGCCAGATTTGGCATTTTAAATATATCTGCTTATCCAATCAACACAATAATTCTATGAGGAAGATACTACTGTTATTCCTACTTTTTCCAGAAGAGGAAACTAAGGCACAGAGAGGTTATGGAATTTGCCCAAAATCACACAGCTAGTGACCAGTGCAACTTGAATGGAAACCAAAAATCTCTACCCTTCATCACTTAGCAAAACTGCCTTTTGCAATGGGAGACTTTTTTTTTTTTTTGCCATTTTCTAACTTCTTGAATTGAATGTTTAATTTGATTTTCATGATTGATCATCTATTACTATAAATAATTAAACCTTTGATTTTCCTCTGAGCACTCTCTTTACCTGTAGCCTATAGTTTTAAATATGATAGCTTACCAAGGTGCCTACTTTGCTGATAAAAATTTATATTATAATGTTAAATTTATAGATTAACATAAGGAGAATTAACATTTGTATGATGTTGAGATTTCCCAACCAAGAACTTTTCAACTATTTGATTTTCTTTGTATAAACATATATATTTTATTATGATTATTCAGGTATTTTATCTTTTTTAAGATAAAGTTTTTAAAGATAAAAAACTTATTTCAGTGGATATTTTCTTCCACTCTGACTTCCAACTGGTTGATGTTGGAACAGGAAAGCACAGTTATCTATATGTATTTACTGGACCTTACCTCGAAATTCTCTTATTTCTATCTAATAGCTTTCAGTTTATTTTCATGGGTTTCCCACATAAAAATATAAACAATATTAACTTTTTACCTAATATTCATACTTCTTGCTCCCACATTTACTGTTAGAGAGATGATAAAAGACACCTTGGTCTTGCTCCTGACTTTTAATGAGACTTGAAGACTGGAGATACTGGAATAATGTCTACCTTGAGGGTTTATAGAACTATAGAATTTAGAAGTAGGAAAAAAAAAAACTACTTAGATAATTGAAAATTATCTTATTTGTTTTATGAAGGTGATTTTGTATGAAAATTTTCTTTGGGGTCTGATTTGGTAGTATAAGCAGGTCTACTGTTAAATTGTGTTTCCTGATATCCAGTGTAAATGCTTCTTTGATAGTTTAAACATCTTTAATTTTCTGTTATAAAAGTAACACACATTCTTTAAAGAAAATCTTTAAAGAAAATTTAGAATCTAGAGAGAAACAGAGAAAAGGTGTTTTAGGTGAAGTGGTTGCTCTGGGCTTGGGGGAACGGTCCACTACCCATATTGTGTATCCACCTGCCTGTCCATCCGCATCCACAGCAACGACCGTGCCTACCTGGGTCTCCTGAGCTGCTGCTGTTCCTCTCGCTCTCCCCGTCTTCCTGGCCATCAGCATTCTGCTGTGTGTGCTGTAGGCTCAGCTTGTGGCAGACCTCAAAGGCCTGTCCCACTGTCCGGACGATTCGCATAGCTTGGCTCTGGGAAGGATAAAGGAAAGAAGAGGATGAAGGATGTGGAGACCCTCTACAAGGACACAAGAAGGGCCGAGGTGGGAGAGGATATGCAGAAGGCATGCAGACACCCATGAAGCCAGCAAGGGAAAGAGATGGAAAAACCGAATGTTGTTTGGCTGTGCACATACTCACAAAGAAGTATGCAAAAACATTTTCCCTTCCCTCAATTACTCCAGAAAATAGAAACTGTCACCACAGTTTGGAAACAATCAGTCACCTGAACGGACAGATAGCAAAGATTCCAATTCTGGACTTAGCCCAAGTCTACCTCCCAAGTTTGACAACAGTGGTTGATATGGTTCAGAATTCTTTTGGCAACCATGATCACATGTTTCATGGGTTCATCACATGAAGAGTAACTCAGCTGTCATTTTCTTTTTCCTGCTAGAAATGGTGGGTTGCCCTGGTGTTCCTGCAGACCAAGGGCTGTGAAGATATAGGACTGAAAAGCCACTGTCTAAACAGCAGAACCAGCTGAGGACCAGAGTCCAGATCCCTTGGAACATCACTGGCAGCCAACCATATCTGAGGTGAGCTTCCCAGCCTTGCTCTAAAGACATGGCTCACTGGGTCCATTCCTTTGCTACTTTCTTTTCATTCCTTCTTTTTCTTGCTGTTTAACCTCTTCTTCTAACTGCCCGAGCACTGCGCTTAACCCTAGCTCTTGGTATTCCACTGCTTAGCTAGGACAGCAGCTGGTGGCTGTTGTTCAGTAGCTCAGTCGTGTCCGACTCTTTGCGACCCCATGGACTGCCACACTCCAGGGTTCCCTGACTTTCATCATCTCCCAGAGTCTGCACAAACTCATGTCCATTGAGTCGGTGATACCATCCAACCGTCTCATCTTCTGTCACCCCCTACTCTTCCTGCCTGTAATTTTTCCCAGCATCAGGGTCTTTTCCGTTGAGTCAGCTCTTTGCAACAGATGGCCAAAGTTATGGGAGCTTCAGGACAGCAGGCGACAGGACAAAAGAGCCTGTTCCTGAAAGGAGTCTTAAGGGCCCATACAGGCTAAGAGGAACAGCTACATGCAAGATTTTCAGGGCACGGTCTCCAAAGTAGACAACTGATTATGATTTGCTAATTGTTCTGCTTTCACTTTCCTTCAAAGACCAAGAATGAATTCAGTGAGAGCTGTGCAAGGTTTAAGAACTCAGGATGGGCAACTGAAGGTCACTGCTCCTATTATAAAAGTGGTCCCCAACCATTCTGCCACCACAGACTGTGGAGTATTTCACTGTGCCTGCCACTCCACGCCTTGCGTCAATCAACCACATCCTGGGTAATCTGACTTCAGGCCAGTTGTGACTCCCTAGTGACACCATCAGTTCACCCATCACGTTAGGGAAAAAAAACAAAACAAGGTAACATCAGCAGTCAGGCAGAGCTTCTCATCAGCAAACCTATTCAATTACAGACAAAAGCAGAGTCCAGTGTTTTGATAGCCTGTAAGGCCTTGTTGACGGTAAATGTGTGATTCATTTACGCTTTTCATAATATTGAAATTAGCTCATATTTCTCCATTACTATGCCCAGGAACCCCTAATTGCCTTAGACCCCATGTGTGGAACTTCTGCTCTAATTCATTCTCTGCTAGGTGTTAAGTCCCCAGATAGCTACCCTTACTATTTTCTCAAGCCTTCCATTACTTCTATGTCCCCTCTTCTCATCTGAGGTTAGAGCAGTCATGTTCATGGAAAGGTATCTGAGCCAATCACCATCATATACCTTCTTCAGATCTCAGTCAACTTCTTCTCTTTCGGATGTTTCCCAAACTACTTCCTAGAAGTGACTGTCTTGGAGCTCAAACCCCTTTTAGTCCACCACAAGGCAAATTCTAGGGATGTTCTTAACTTATCTCTTACCTGGAACATCTCGACATGTCTGGATGATGACCACTTCAAGTGAGGCAGGAAGAAGGGAGTAACTTCTGTGGTCTCCCCATCACCCAGTGGTGAGTCAGGGCCTCTGTCCTGTATGTCCACACTTGACTTCCCTCTGTTTTCCAAAGGTCAGGCTGAGGCCCTCTCTCCCACCACAGGTTTGTACTATCTGAGAGACCACAGCTCCTTCTGCACTGGAAGTTGAGGAGCAGCAGGCACTGGTCTTAAGCAAGAAGCCTTCATCTTTCTCATTTCTCAAATATATAAAAAAAGTGTGATTTAGAGGGCACAGTTCCTAGCCAATCCAGACCAAGCACACCACAGCCTTCTCATTTCCTTTGACAATCAAGCTGTGCCCTGATAAGGAGGCTGAGCCGGGAAGCTCAATCCTCGGGTGAAAATGGAGAAGAGTCTGCTCTACTCAAAAGAGTTCTCCCCCGGGGCCTTAGATCTGGTATTGCTTATTCTCTTGAAGAGAATGAGAGCAGACTGCCTGCCTGTGGTTAATCTTTGACAGCAATGCTCATTCCCAGTCTACAGAACCTTAGAGATGCTATGACCTACCTACCAAGGACAGCCAGGGTCCATTACACACAGCCTTGCCCCTTTTCCTTCTTCTGACCCTCAGAAATTTTGCTCTCTTATGCATCTTTACAAGCAACAGAAAGGGCAAATTTGGGGAAGTCTAGAAATAAAATACAGTAAATCTAAATGATTTGTAGAGATTATGTATTTAATTCCATTTCTTCCTTATTTCACATAAATTAACCCAGATAAATCAGTGCATACGTACCTGCAAAGGCTGAGTTAGTCTTTTCCCAACTATATCATTATCAGAGTAGAGACCCAGTTTCCCTCTTAAAAACAAATATGTGCTCAATCGCTCAGTCCTGTCTGACTCTTCATGACCCCATGAACAATAGCCCGCCAGACTCCTCTGTCCATGGAATTTTCCAGGCAAGATTACTGGAGCAGGTTGCCATACGGAAAGTTCCAAATTTACTACTACATCTGTTGCTCTAAAATCTCAGGTTCTCCTAAGGAGGACATGTTACAAATTCCTCCAAATCTGTAAGTCACAGACACATCCCTTAACTAGCTCTTAAGATGATATTAAAAATGGAAGGGTCCTGAAACAAGTGTCCTTGAGTCTGAGGGATAAACCAGAGAAGGGACGGGATTTCTAAATGCGTCTTTGGAAGGAAACACACCAATATAAGAGGATGTAGTTGGTGGGAAATGACTTTCCAGAGGACCTGCCTTTCTCATGCATTGAGCTGACAATAGAAGATGAGATTCACTCAGGACTGAGCATCTGCAGAAACTGGGCCCTGGCTCAAATCCCTATTCTCTCACCTTCATCAGGGACCACCACCTGACATACACTCATCAGTCTCAGCCAACTATTTACAAGCCCACAATGGCTGGAAGGAAGTGGCTGGTCTTAATGTTTAATACTCATATTAATATTTAACATTTCACGTCTCATTTTCACATTTTAGTACATTTACCATGATAAGCAACTGGCCCTCACCTCTATCATCTGATTCCCTGGAAAAAGTGGGAAATGCAGACTTACAGTTCACTGGCCCCGATTTCCCTATGTTAGAAATGACTCCCCACCTCCCATTTCCTTCCTAGCCTCCCTCCCTCACATTTGCCCTACAAAACACCTCTGTAAACTTCAACTGCAAAAGTGAATCACCAATGTTTATACGCTCTCCTTTGCCTCATAGAGAAATAAATATATGGCTAACATATATGAGAGCCCCTCTCACAGTGCTTGGCATACACCAAGTGCTCAAGAAATGTTTTGTTCTGAATATGGAATTCATTGCACCAAAGGGGAAATAAGACAGAAAACAAACAGTAGGCTGGGCTTACTTTATCAATAACAGAAACATGAAGACGTGAAGGGAATTGACTCTTAACGTAGGTAAGTTAGCATCAAAAGGGCTAAGTCATCATCTCTCTGTCCCCATAGCAACAGAGAAGAACTGGGCCAAATCATCTTTGGTCTGAGCTGGAGAGATGGTTTCTGCTGCAAGGCAACTGTTGAGTAAGAGTTCTGGACTGGCACATTCGGGGCTGAATAACGTTTAGATTTATCCTTTACTCCTCTTTAATGTGAAGGCTGTATTTGCATTCACAGTAAAAGGACACAGTAGCATGTTTCATGAAGAGCTCTCTGCATCTGAATACGCAATGAAGCTACCCTATCTGCTTCACAGAAAGATTATATACATGTAAGGGACTGCCCCCTCCCACTCACCACTCTAGCAGTTAGAAGGGGCTGGATGACTACTCCCACTTCTCTCACAACTGCTAGGTGAGTTCAGATGTCTCTTGACCTTTTGGGCTCCTCTTCCTTCACTAGTGAAAAGTCTACTTTCAGAAGATTCGATATAAGAACCTTGCTGGGGGAACATTACTTGCAGGTGGCTCGGAGGGCCAGCCCACACCCGGCAGAAGCTCCCATCACTGGTACCATCTGCTCTTCCATGGCCACGCTGGTGCCGGCCTGCCAGGCCTACCCCATGTGGTGACGGGACCTTCTAGCCTTCTAAGCAAGAACTAGCTCTCCCTGCATCTTGTCATGCAGGAATCACACGTGCTAGGATGTATGGTTTATAAACCAGGTCTAACTCAAGAAGGAGAAGGTTTAAGAAAAACCCTTCCACAGGTCACACTTTATGACCTTTGGAAAGCACACTCAGGTTTTAGAGACGTGAAGGTAGCCAGGGATGAAGCAGAGCAAATAACCAGCATGTTGGGAAGGCAGCCTTTTTCAGCTCTAGGATATGACCATTCCCTGGAATTTGCTAGGTTAAAAAAAAAAAAAAAAAGCATCATTACACTGTATTATTTCTGTACAAATCCAGTTCAGTGTTACATAAGCCACTGAAAGTACTTGGCCACATGGATCAAATCTTCCTGTCCAAAAGCCAGTTTTGTGTTAGCAACTCTAAAGTATCTGTGGACTTTCAGTTGTCAAGATTAGAACGGATATGGCTGCTTTGATGTTTTCAAAGCCAAGAGGGCATATCTAACCTCAGAGCGGTTCTAGGCTGCAGATGGGTGCACTGAAGCCCATGGGGCTGCCAATCACAGGCAATTTCGTAAGAAGAGGACTGGGTAAGAAGCTGTCTTAGAACTTTACAACACTTGCCCAAATGGCACCCAGAAATGTTTCTTTAAATCATCTATTTAATCATATCGACAAAACTCTCTTTCTCCTCCCTCCAACCTCAATCCAACACAGAAGTCAAGATGGAAGAAATAGCTAGTCTCTTCTGTATGCTTAACGTGGGTACCAACTGTATTGGTAGTTGGCATTAATATCTGATGAACTGCAGCAAAAATCATGAAAATATTAATAACACTATATCCTCAGTGAGAGTGGGCTATCTACTCAAAAGCAGACGAGAGCCTGCAATGAATGGTACCTTTAGAAAGACAGAAATCAGAAGGTTGATTTCTGCATTTTACTGGCCCATAGGAAAATAATAGTCAATCATGATTTTATTTTCTGTTTTCATTTTAAGCCATCTTGTTGTTGGTTGGTCCTTGTAAATCTGGGGAATCTTTTGAGTGCTGCATATATGTAAAGAATTGTAATTACTGTTAGTCTTATTCTACAGCTGATTTAATAAATAACTGTGGCAGGGTTCTGAATTTCCCTGTTCTGGAAAAAGTCCTCTCTACTTCACAATTCATGGCAATAAGTAAAGGAGTCATCAGATAAGTAAGCAAAGTGATTAGTGTGTACTAAGTCACTTCAGTCGTGTTCAACTCTGTGCGACCCTACGGACTATGGCCTGCCAGGTTCCTCCATTCTCTGTCCAGGCAACAATATTGGAGTGGGTTGCCATTTCCTTCTCCAGGGGATCTTTGACCCAGGGATCAAACCCATGTCTCTTCTGTCTCCTGCATTAGCAGGCAGGTTCTTTACCAATAGCGCCACCTGGGAAACCCAAAGTGACTAGAAGCAGCTTAAAATGCAAGGTGTATACAATGATGATGATGACGGGGAAAGAAGAGAGGACTGGGGGCACACTTCCTCCAAGTAAGCACCTTTCTTAGTCCACCAGCTCTCTACCCCAGCTTACATCCCCTCCCCTGCCGCTCTGTCTCTTCTGAGAGCTGGAGATTTATCTGCCAAGTGCGTCTGAATTCTAAGAAACTTCAGCCCAGTAAGTCAGTTTAGAATAACTCACAGGTTTATTATTCTTTTCATTTATCACGGCAAGAAAGTACAGTGCCCTTCTCTTGACCTTAACACCACAGAATCTCAGCAAAAAGAGAACTGAAGTTCATGTTTCTTTAATGTGTTTTTTGAACTTTAGTAAAAGATTTAAGCTTATATCTATCAAGTGATTTCAATCTATAGAATACGCAATGCTGAAGCAAGAAAATACATCTGAAATTGCATGTAGAGGAAGATCCAACAAACTAAGGCTCTGAACTGAAAAATGGGTTAGGTTTCTGTCTAACAGGTTATTTAACGGCCTTGATCATATAANTTAGTAAAAGATTTAAGCTTATATCTATCAAGTGATTTCAATCTATAGAATACGCAATGCTGAAGCAAGAAAATACATCTGAAATTGCATGTAGAGGAAGATCCAACAAACTAAGGCTCTGAACTGAAAAATGGGTTAGGTTTCTGTCTAACAGGTTATTTAACGGCCTTGATCATATAATTTGATCAAGGCAATGCCTTGGACACCAGAATACTGCTACTATGGAGAAAGCTTAGTTTCAAAGTCGGTGTACACTTTCAACACTGACAGGAGACAGTAGACCTTATAATTTCCAATGGACTTCTGGGTTTTTCCTTATACTCTGTTAGTCCATGAACCACAGCAGCAGAGAGAAAAGAAGGCCGAGTTACCACCTCAGTACTATCAGTAACCACCTAGATGACCACATGTGAGTGAATTTACTTTTCCAGGTACTGATTTCCTCTCCATAAACAAAGAGTTTTGGACTACATGAATTCTGAGACTTACGATTTCTGTATTTTGACTTCTCAACTCAATCCCACACTAACATTTAAAATATAAAAAAGAGCCTCCTTCCCTAAATTTAGGACCTGTCTCTCCTCCCTAACTTGAACTTGGTCAGGAAAGTACTCATTCTTCAGCACATGACTGACATCATCGTGCAAAATCCATGGCAAGCCCTTAAGGACGGCTAACCTTCCATGCTGTGGCCCCGACCCGATGGTGGCAGTATTACAGGAGGAAATGATTTCTCCTAACCCAGACCAATTGAGCCGTGACTGCAGGCAGAACAGTTTCAAGGAGCTACCCGTGAAGATAATGGGGAGACTCCTGTGGCTCTTGTTAATCACCAGCACTTCACGCACTGACGCACTAAGTACAGTCACACTTAGTCAGGGCAGACAGCCACATCCACCTGAGGCTGGGAGCATATGACAGGGGTGGGACATCCACTACAGGAGGGATCAAGAGACACACAGAGGCTTCGCAGAGGCCAAAAGGCCTTGCAAATGAATCCTGCCATTACATCCCGGAAGGAGGGAAATGGGAAAGCCGTGTTGCTAGGAAGTGTCACTAACATTCCGGGTCACCAACCCTTTGCTTCTGGCGCTGGTCTAAACAGTGCTGGGATCTCCCCACTACAATCCTGGTGATCCCTCCTAGTCACACGGAATTTGTTTCCTGAAGGTCACCTCACTCCACACCCACAGATCAGCATTCCTGGGATGCCTTTCATCTTATTTGGTAGCTGGAGAAACTCAGACGCAGAGAGGCTCACATATATTTTATGAATTTCATGTAACAGAGTCAAGTGGCCAAAGCTTGGACCAGGAAGCAGGAAGCTAGGTTCTTATCTCAGGGGCATTGCTGACTTCACTGTGTGACCAGTGGTATTTACTTTCCTGGGCCCTCTCTTTCTTCCACTATAAAATGGGGTCAGGATTAACCATACAAAGATATTAAGAGAAAAAAAGGAAAATCTGTGTCAAAGTGACTTGGACCATTCAGAGTTAAGGAGCTCTTCATACCCCAGTAACAAGTACAGTGCAATTCATTTACGAGTAGACCTTGGAGAAATAGGTTATTCCTCAGTCATGCAATTTCCTGATGAAGATAATAAAATGCAGTGGTGAAGGAGGTAAGCTCCAGAGTCAGAGTTTCTAGGTATAGTTCTAACTCCACCACTTTTTTGGAGTGAGGCAGGGGGAGGCGGTGGTGTGCTACATGTGGGATCTTAGTTCCCCAATCAGGGATCAAACCTGAGCCCCATGCAGCTAGAACTCAGAGTTCCAACCACTGAACCACGAGGGAAGCCTCTGTACCACTATTATGAGTTACATCCCTTAAGCCTCTATTTTCTCATCCATAAAACTAAGCACATCATAGGACCTACAGCTTACAGGGCTGCTGAAGGAATAAAGTAAGATAATTTAAATGAAGAGTCTAGAACAGTCACAAGCACATAGCAAGTAACCCAAACTGACTGGATATTATTTGACTTAATAATATAAGGATAATATAGAGTTATAGATGAATGACTGATAGTATATTATCTCCCTACAACATTCTGCTACCTAACTTTTGATGAAGGCCCAACTGAAAAAAATCAGCTTAAGATTAAAAGTTCCAAAGACGAGAACCACATTGGCTACATGGGTAACTAAAGGAAGATCCATAGCTACAGAATAACCATGGTGCTGGCAGCCGGGTGCGGGGAGGTCATCTGCCAGGCAATTTGAGAATCTGACCCATGTTATTAACTATGGAAGAGACAATCACGTTTCCCATGGTGAACTATAAGGTAAGGCTGACCCACATGAGAAGCCTGTCATGGGAAATGCCATGAGGACGCACTGGGGACACGACATGATGTGAAGAGCAATAACCAAGCGTTACCATAGCAAGGAGCTCATAGGAGGTTTCTCTACACTATGAGCAACATAAAGGCTCTGGAGAACACCCAGGTCCACTGGCTTCCAGTCAAGAGACCTCCCTGTGTGTGCTCAGTCGCTTTAGTCATGTCTGACTCTTTGCAATTCCATGGACTGTAGCCTGTCAGGCTCCTCTGTCCATGGAATTTTCCAGGCAAGAAAACTGGAATGGGTTGCCAGACACTCCTCCAAGGGATCTGCTNTCAAGAGACCTCCCTGTGTGTGCTCAGTCGCTTTAGTCATGTCTGACTCTTTGCAATTCCATGGACTGTAGCCTGTCAGGCTCCTCTGTCCATGGAATTTTCCAGGCAAGAAAACTGGAGTGGGTTGCCAGACACTCCTCCAAGGGATCTGCTCGATGCTGGGATTGAACCCAGGTCTCCTGTCGCTTCTGCATTGCAGGAGTTCGTTCTTTACTGCTGAGCTACAGTCAAGAGGCCTCCCTACTGACCCACAACAACCAGAAACAACCCTACTAGACACACTTACTCAGAGTATTTAGTACTTTCCCCCTCACCTCTTAAGTATTCCTACCATTTGCCAATTAAAACTCCTTGCCAAGCTAACTATTATCTCTCCAAATCAGAAAAGCTTTATAAGAAAGGAAATCATCAGATCTAGAGACTAACCAGGGTAAGTTTGCAAAACCTTGCAGACATGGTCCCACTCCTCCCCAACTCTGTTTCCTTTGCGGAACAATTAATTCACTTTTCTTTCCTGGCGTGGAAACCAGCCCTTCCACCTATAGTTCAGCAGCAATGGGGCTCACAGCCCAGGCTGTCTGTAAACAATTCCTTCAGCCATGTGGCTACAGGCCAACAAAGGGCCTGAGAACCAGCTCAGAAGAGTTAGTCTCAGTAGGTGAGGGCAAAAGGGACAGAGAAAATAAAAGAGCCAGGGGTCAGCCTTAACTCTGAGACCTGGGCAAAACTGGTGTGGGAGGGGACCAGATGACGGCTCCTTTCTCCCTGGGTAATAAGAACTTCATTCTGTGCTTCTCTTCAAGATCAAAGTTCCAGTGGGCATTGTTCTTAGACTCAGGTTTTGGCAGAAGGACTGGACGATCCCACTGTGCTT
>SJYA01006908.1:0-12621 GCA_006410615.1 Neotragus moschatus
CACCTTCCTTGCAGCAGCTGCTGCTGCCACCACTGTCCCAGGATGGCTTCACAGATGGGATGGAAGGGCTGGAGTGTTAGGAGACGCCTTCCCACTTCCCGAGTTAGAACCGGAGGGCTTTTTCTAGAGGACTGTCGGCATGATATCTACTTCCAGGCTGTGTGGGGCGGGAAGGTACTAGACATGGAAAGAATGATAGATGTACCATCGGTTTGATGGTGCTGGGCTTCTTTCTCAAACTTTCTGCTACTGTTTCCTTTTCAGAGTCCTCAAATTCTGTTTTATAACTGCGTTCAGTGGGAGAGATGAGATGGAGTCTCCTTACTCCATCTTTCCATAAAATAAACCCTTAAATGGAATATAGCATATGTGCAGAAGGGGAACAAATCCTAAGCATGCAGCCCAGTGCATTTTCACAAAGTAAACACTCTTATGTGACCACTGTGCTGATCAAGATGGGTACCATCACCAGCACTCCAGAAACACTTCTTTGTGCCACCTCCAAGTCACTGAGTCCACCTTTCTCCCCAGAGGTAACCTCTGGCAGAAGTTCTAGCAGCATAGAATAATTTTGTCTGATTTCAACTTTTATGAGAGGCATCACTATATATATAGACAGTGTGTCTCTGTGTGTGCCTTCCTCTGCTCTTCATTGTGCTGTCTGTAGCAGAAGTTTCAAATTTTAATTACTGTATAGTATTCTGTCATACGAATATACTACTCTTCATTTATTCATTCTAAGGGTCCCGGAAATTTGCATTATTTCTAGGTTTTTTTCTTCTTCTTTTTTTTAATAAAAGGTATGACTAATGTTGCGTTTGTTTCTGCAAAAGCCTTGTAACTACAACCAGTTCTTTTTAACTTTCTTGAAATAGTAATTTGTACTGATTTGGTCTGTAAGTTGTCATATATGGAAGTGGAATCTTTATTAAGTTGTAAATGTTTGAAGCATCAATTTTCGTTAGACAGGAACAGTTTCACTGTTGATTTCCACTGAATCTTATCAGAGTGATAAGTATTTGACATAAGGCTATGTGCATCAAAGGTACCTCAAACAGTGAGCTTTTAAAAACAAAAGTGAATTAAAATGATTTGTTTAGAATTATGTTGCTTTTGAATGCAACTGAGAGTGTTTATAGCGTTGTAAAATCAGCTGGAAATCACTGGTGTCCAATAGTGGTGCCATTTTCAGGATTACTCCTTTATGGTTGCTCAAAACAAACTGAAAAGCTCATTTGTATTGTATATAGTACACTTCAGTTCAGTTCAGTCGCTCAGTCGTGTCCGACTCTTTGCGACCCCATGAATCGCTGCACACCAGGCCTCCCTGTCCATCACCAACTCCCGGAGTTCACTCAGACTCACGCCCATTGAGTTGGTGATGTCATCCAGCCATCTCATCCTCTGTCGTCCCCTTCTCCACCTGCCCCCAATCCCTCCCAGCATCAGAGTCTTTTCCAATGAGTCAACTCTTCGCATGAGGTGGCCAAAGTACTGGAGTTTCAGCTTCAGCATCATTCCTTCCAAAGAAATCCCAGGGCTGATCTCCTTCAGAATGGACCAGTTGGATCTCCTTGCAGTCCAAGGGACTCTCAAGAGTCTTCTCCAACACCACAGTTCAAAAGCATCAATTCTTCGGCACTCAGCCTTCTTCACACTTAGAGAGTCAAAATTTCAGGCCAAGCACATGCATGTTCTATCAATTTGTCTAGAACTTATGGTTAGAATAATATAGCACTTCAATGTGTGAAAGAGGGAGGACATTAATGACACTATAAATTAAATACAAATATAGTGCAATGTGTAAAAACTAGAGTGAATATGTTGTTCCTGTGTTCAGTGTTTACTGTTCCTCTTTATAAAAGAGGAATGTTTTCCTGCTCCCTGGTATAATGGGAGTGATAAAGACAAAGAGACAGGCAAAACCAAGCTCATTTGCTTGTGGAGAAACACATTGACATAGTCACATGTTCCAAGAAGAAAATAAAATTTGTTCACACTCAAAATGTCATACTTTGGAGTAATATAATAGCTGAAGTTGACTATGATAAAGGAAATGAAGAAGACACAAAAACACTGTAACCCTCATAACCCCTCTTTCAAAAGTGTCAAGCTGTTTATGTCTGGAATTTGGAAAAGAAATTCTTTCACTCCAGTTAATTTATCCTTTGCCTCAAAGCCTAGCAGTCTTCTTTTTTTTTGGAGATAATGACCGCCTGAGCAACTTCCAGTTTATGAGTGTATTTTGCTGTGATAAATCCACTATCATAATAAGGGGTGCATTCTCTCTAGTTTTCATAACATGGAATATGGAGAAAAACAATTTTAGTTCTATTCTGCTGAGTCACTTGGTCTGGTCAAATCAACCCAGAAAATTAAGGCAGGTATTCAGATGGTGCAATGAAAAGAGAAATTGTTTATTAAAACAATTCTGAAAAAGAATCCCCCTCCCTTGCCCCAGTTTTCTACTTGGTGATGGTGACCAATTTATGGGCTTTTGTATTTGAAAAATACATTTTCCCAATGAGGTGGTAATAATTAGTAAATTCTGACGCTAATTAAGTGTATGAGCATGACCAAATTACTTAACCTGTTATTCTGGATTTGTGTTTAAATATAAAATCAGATAATATTGATTGCTGAGTTCTGATATTTATTTCTGGTATATTTTCAAATTCGGGAAACATGAGTAACATCTGCTGGGCTTTCCTAGTGGCTCAGACAGTATAGAATCTGCCTGCAATGCAGGAGACCTAGATTCGATCCCTGGGTTGGGAAGATCCTCTGGCGAAGGGAATGAAAACTCACTCCGGTATTCTTGCCTAGAGAATTCCGTGGACAGAGGATCCTGGTGGGCTACAGTGCATGGGGTCGCGAAGAGTTGGACACAGCTGAGCGACTAACACACACACACATGAGTTGGATATTCTTGCAGCTTTAGCTAACACCTTTCTGGTCATTTTTCAGAGGTGCTTCAGAGAAACCACTCTGAGGAGCTGAGTAGCGATACCTGACTGCCTGGACCTGCTAGGGCTGCGCTGGCCATCACCCCGCCCCCACCCCCAACCCTCTGCCCTGCAACAGCCAACCTCCTCTTACTGAGATAACCAATGCCTAGCTTGGGTAGTATGGACCCATTCTCTCTCTTTCCTTCCCCAAATTTGTTGTTGTTCAGTTAGTAAGTGTCTGACTCGTTGTGACCCCATGGACTGCAGCACGTCAGACTTCCCTATCCTTCACTATCTCCCTGAGTTTGCTTAAACCCATGTTTATTGAGTCAGTGATGCCATCCAACCATCTCATCCTCTGTTGCCTGCTTCTCCTCCTACCCTCGGTCTTTCCCAACATCAGGGTATTTTTCAATTTATTTCCTACTAATCTGGGGAAGGATTCCAATTTTTTTTTCCTTTGGTGCAATGTTTGTTCACTATAAACTCTGAATTAATTGGTGGTAACTTCGACCCTTTATTTGAACATAAAATTAGGATAGATAAAAGTAATATTTTTGTAATTACATAGTAGCTTACCTGTAGCTGAGTCGGTAAAGAATCTGCCTGCAGTGCAGGAGACCCGGGTTCGATCCCTGGGTTGGGAAGATCCCCTGGAGAAGGAAATGGCTACCCACTCCAGTATCCTTGCCTGGAAAATCTCATGGAGAGAGGTGTCTGGTGGGCTGCAGCCCATGGGTTGCAGAGTCGGGTATGACTGAGTGACTAACGCTTACTTACTTACTTACAAATATATGCTCTTTTCACTGTTTTCAGTGTTGGACACTTTGGATGAATACTCATTCCTAAGAATTCTTCTCCCTGGGCTATTACTCAAATTGTCTGAGTTCTTCTCTTCCTGTCCGCTAGCCGTGGGCATTCCCCAGGGTTCTAGGCTTGGCCTCTCCTCCTCCTTACAATGAGTTTTTCCTGTTGGAAGTCATCCAGCTACATAGGCTGAATGCTACATGTTTCACCTCCAATTAATATGTCTACCAGGGCAATCTGTTTGTCCTTCAAAGGGTGTGTATTCAATAATTTTTTCATTAAAATTTTACCCCTTGCAACTTTTGTTTTAGTATGTGGCACCATTGTTTTCCCAGATCGTCGACACTTAAACTTCATTGTCCATCTGCCAATAAACTCTTTAGTCCATCCGCCCCAACCATTCATCACAAATGTGATGACCACCCCTTGTACTGGCATACTCGATGCCAAGAACAGAGAGGGAGTGAAGGAGTGGACAGCTGATTGCACTGTCTCCCACCTCTTTTCTGTGTGGTTGGCACCGGGTAGACGCATGATGTCCTGAAAGACCTACTTTGCGTTTCTCTTAATTGACCTTTGTTGTTTTTGGCCATGCCGCAAAACTTGCAGGGATCTTAGTTCCCTGACCAGAGATTGAACCTGGGGCCTCAGTACTGAAAACTTGATGCCACTGGACCACCAGGGAATTCCTTCTTAACTGACTACCTTAGAGCACCTGTACAGCCCCAAACTAGCATTTCAGATCTCACAAGAGAAAACAGGCATGCCGCGTTGGTTCGCTACATTTTGTGTATCCTGAATGACTCTTGGATCCAGAAACCTTCTGAAAGGCAGTTTATTTAAAAATTTCCAAAGATAGAAATCCTAAAGAAATAAAACTAAATTTCCTTTTCTTTTTAATATAACATTAGTTCCTTCAATCTTAAGCAATTCCCTTTTACAAAGTGCAAATTACTATGAATTGAGACCTTTATTGCAATATTTGAGGTTTGTTTTTTCAGCTAAATTGAGCAAATGTTAGTTTTGCTTTTTAAAGCTTTATTATATTACCCGAGTTCAGCAATTGACTTAATTGCGTTTTCCATATACAGCTCTAATCCAGAATAAAATCCAATATGATACTCTTTGCCTAATGTATATGTTTAGGAAATAAATATTAAACACGTAATGAATAGCTGCTAAAGCATGACACACTTTAATTTATGGAAAAATGAAAGGAATTCATATAATTATTAATTCATATGTTAATTTGCTTACAGTAGTATGGCATATTGAACTTTCACAAATACGTATACCTGTGTGGCTATCACCTGGATCAAGATAAAGAACATTTCCATCTCTTGTGCCAACTCGATCACTCACCCCACCATGAGTTGAGCACAGGTCTGATTTTTATTGCCATGGATTAATGTTGTTTGTTCTTCAGCTTCACGCAGGTGCAATCATACAGTGCATACTCTTTTGTGACTGGCTGCTCTTGTTTTTGTATAATGCTTTTGAGATTTACCCATTTAGTTACGTGCATCATTTTATTGTGGAATAGTTTGCCTTTGTGTGAGCGTAATACCAATATGATTTCTAAACTCTATTTTTTATGTAATTCCCCACAAACTAAATATAATAATCTAAATTGACTTTCTATCTCCAGGAAAAACTGGGCAGATTTTTGTCCTCAAACTTATAGATGATTTGTTTGTTGAAAAATTTTCTGTTTCATAAATTGCTCTTAAATTTGCATAAAGTATTTTATTATCTTTATGCTTGTTTACATATAACTAGCTAGCATCCAATGAGTGATTAAATACCAGGCTCTGTGCCAAATTCCTTATGTGAATTACTATTTAAATTCGTATAATAACCTGATAGGGTAGCCAGTGTTAGTTTAGGAATGAGTATTGTAACTTGCCCAAGGCAACATAAGCAAACACGGACAGAGCTGGGATTTAAACGCATGTGTCCTTAATCAATTTGCCATACTCTCTTGTGCTAATGCTTATTATTAATATAATGGCCACATATATGATCATTCTGGCTTGCTAACTTTGATTCTTCAAATTTTGGAAATGGACATAATAGTTCAAATGGACTTCCTACATCAGGACAGAATTTAGCTTTGTGAACTTGCCTCAAAATAGCAGAGTCAGGCACTATTGAAAAAACCCTATTACTTTGCTTACTTATGGTAGGTACCATAGTTCTTGCAGATGGCAAGCAGCCTTGGGAAAATATTGCTTCTCTTACTCATTAAATGGTCTTTACAAATGAAGGATTGGGATTCCCAGTGAATCTTATGCAAAATTAAATCTGACTTTTATGGGCCATTGGGTGCTAGGTACTGTGAAAGGTATTTTATGTTTATTATTTAATTCTCTCAGTAATTCTGCTGATCTGATATCTAAAAATATGCCACTTTTTAGATATAAAAAGTTACATAAATAGTAAGGCATGGAGCCTACATTCATATCCAGCTGTGTCTGATTATAAAAGTCCATCCTTTTAATCATGGTGTTTTCTGGACTCTGCTTCAATGGTATAGACCTACCTAATGGTATAGACCAGCATGGTTCCTGATTCTGTAAGAGATGCATCGTTGTTCTTTTAAAAATTTTTCTGGATTTACTTGGTGGCCCAGTGGCTGCGACTTCACACTCCCAGTGCAGGGGACCCTGGGTTTGATCCCTGATCAGAGAACTGAATCCCACATGCGCCACCTAAGAGTTCACATACCATAACTAAAGATCCTGTGTGCTTCCACAAAGACTGGACACCCCTTTTTCCACAGCTGGTGCAGCCAAATAAATAAATAAAGTAAACAAATATTAAAAAGTAAAAGTGTTTTTTCATCATTGAAATGAGGACGCTAGAGTTCTGGTTTCTTGTTTGTTTTTGTTTTTGTTTTAATGCACCAGGAATAATAATATCCTTTAGATTTTCAGTAAAGTGTCCATTTCATGACTAGTGTAGGTCATCAAGTTGTATGTTCTAATGATACGTTGTACTTTTCTTTCATAACATGTATTATACATGAACATAGATTATTTTGTGTGTAATTATTTGTTCAATGTCTGTATCCTGTTCTGAATTGTCTGTGTTGCTCATCACGTGTCCTATATGCCTGGCACAGAGCTTGGCATGTAAGAGACATTCAGGAAATATTTGCAGAATGAATGAATTATGTAAGTGACTCAAAACATTCAACAAATGTTAGTTCTCTTTTCCTTTCCCATCTCATATTTAGAGAAACATAGTTATCCCAGGGTTGTAGAGTCAGAAAACACTCTTTCTGTAGAAGAAAGGCAGTTCTATGATGTGATAGATATTGACATGTTTAAATTATTTAAGCCATGTTCACGGACACAATGTATAGGCAATGGGAAAGTATAGATCTGGATCTCAGTAAAGAAGTCAGAATTAATGATCATAATATTTAATTTTTTACGTCTGTTTTTAAAAATTGTTGTGGTCTGCTCCTATGTGTCTTAAAATGGAGCGAAGTGGGCTTCCAGGATCAAATACAAAACATATATTTCATTTGGTGCACATTAAAATTATTTAAACTCTGACCCAATTAGAAAGAACCAATATTAAGAGTTATAATAGAAATTGTAACACAAATAGAATTATATTTTCTTTTTCCCCCCTACTTTTTGAGGATAAATCTTGAGCACAGATCTAAGACCTTTTCCAAAAAAAGTAGAAAAATATTCACCAACAGTAATATTCCAAAGTCANCAAATACAAAACATATATTTCATTTGGTGCACATTAAAATTATTTAAACTCTGACCCAATTAGAAAGAACCAATATTAAGAGTTATAATAGAAATTGTAACACAAATAGAATTATATTTTCTTTTTTCCCCCTACTTTTTGAGGATAAATCTTGAGCACAGATCTAAGACCTTTTCCAAAAAAAGTAGAAAAATATTCACCAACAGTAATATTCCAAAGTCATGGGACATGAAAAGTTATAGGGGTTTTGGAATCTGCCAAAGTTAATTATAGTCTTACAGCTCTGGAGGAGACCCAAGAGAAGTCAGTTTCAAACAAAGGTCAGGATTAGTTAGAAAGTTGTAAATAGTGGAGGGCCAGTGAGCATCAAATTTCAAAATTGTCAGATATTTATAACTTTTAGATCTTGTAAAATTATAGAACCCTTAAAAAAAAGACTGTTGTCCTTGTGTGTTTTCAATAAGTGAGCTCATTTTTATGTGTAAACAAATGAACAAAGAAGGATGTGGTGATTTCTACTCAGAACTGTCTCTAAGAAGCCCGTGTTGAGTGAGTGAGGCTGTTCCCAGCTCAAGCACTGCAGTGCACATTAGGGCATCGCCCCAGAATCGCAGACCAGATTGTATGCAGCACTGGGCATACTGATTTTACAGACTCACATTCACTCTAGTGGGGTAAACTCATGTTCATACTAGAATAATGAACAGTGTTCAGTTTCACTAGCAGAGAAGTAGGAGATCATTGATTCTAGAAGAGTAGCTGAGAGAACCCAGCTAGAGGACTGAGGCCCAAGAGAGTTTCCTGGTCCCGCTCCAAGGATGCTGTGGGATATAGAACATGCTGTTATGCGACTCAAGAGAGTTGTGTTTAATCCTAGATTGGAGGCAATGAATTGCTAATATTAAAACCTCCCCTGCATTTGAAGAACTCTTGTCACTTTATTTTGTCACAGCCAGCCTCTTTAAATTTTCCATATTTTTCCTTAGATAAGAGCAGTTCCTTTATATGTTTTTCTTCTCAACAGTGGAATGCAAGCAAATCGATACCCATTGGTCTTTGTGCAAAGCTCAGTAAAAGAATAGATTTTACTTTGCCACCATAGCGGAACAAAACTTGGACATTGTGCCATTTGGAAGCTGAGGGAGGAAGACTACTGGCAAGATTATTGGCAAATTAAAGTAGATATGATGGTAATGCTGCTGGCCCAATACAAATCAGAAATCAGCTATTGGTAATAAACAAAAAGAAACTGTCGCGGTGTGATTTAGGGTGGCTAATACATGCAGCGTATGCCTCCATATTTGTTTGTTTTTTGCCATTTCCCAATTCTTGGGCTTTCAGGGATATATATGCAGATGTGAATAGAAACACTTTACAAGAAAGATAATCCTCCAGAACTGTTGATCTAAAATATACTTTTCATGAATGCCCTCAGATATGAATATGTTTGGGTTGAGTCAGCATGAATAAGTGAAAGAAAGTTCTTCTGTATTTGAGCCTTGTGGGTATAAAATTCCATCCTCCCTTTTACTCTGCTGTTTTATTGACTTACTAGATACTTCAACTGGACAGATATTTGCTTCTAGCAAGAGCTAGGGATTGGTACACAGGAAAGGCCTTAAGTACGTAGTATGGCATTTCTACCCCTGAGGCCAGCAGGAGAAACAAGTGCATTGGGAGGAACAGAATTCAGTCCAAAGAATATAATGGATATATTAGGTGATTAGCTATTAGGAGTCTTGCTAATATATGTAGTTGTACATATGGTTGTGGAAATACCTACTTGGAAACTTCCTAAATTATTTTACGATATAATATTTTGGGAAAAATCTCCACCTGGAAGTTTTGTGGACTCCATTGTTTATACTTCAAGTAATCATATTAGAATCAATCCAGTGACAGTTGGTGTATTTTTCGAAATCTATTTAATTGGCAGTTGGTGTATTTTTGCCAAGAATTTTTTATTAGAACATGTGCAGATTTCTGAAGAATTACAAATATGTAGATAATTTATCTTCATGTATTATTTTTCGTGAGTAGTATCTATTTTTAAAGATATAGAAAAGCACAAATCCATATCTATATGTCAGTGAGGATAATTTGTAAATCAAAGACCATAGCATTTATTTCTTCGGAAATAGTCTCATCTCAAGAATCTCTTTTTTAAAAATGTGTAACATTTTGGTACAAAAGGAAGCAACTGTACGGTAGAACTAGATCACTTTTCAGTTTGTTTTAAATGGGAGTTCAAACGCTTTGCTAATAAAAATGTCATTTTGTGAGGAATCTTCTTCAAACAGCAACCAGCACTGATATGACCTGTTGTCTATTGAGATCGTTATTCCACAGAAACAGTGTAAAAATTATCTGCAGAATCAGAGCGCTGCTGTGTGTAGCGCTGAGGACACCCTCGCCTCTCTCCGGGGTGAGAACGGCGGTGCTCCTGCACCTGCTTTGGAGACCCGTGCTTGTCCCCAGGAGAGATGCTTATCTCTAGAGCTGAAAAGAGGGCAGTGAGGTGCTGTTCTCCGAAGGACTGCTCCTTCAAAACACATTATCCATGAGTTCAGCTGGAAATAAAATTTATTGTGATAAGGAAGGGCTTCCCTGGTGGCTCAGATGGTAAGGAATCTGCCTGCAGTGTAGGGGACCTGGGTCCGATCCCTGAATCAGGAAGATCCCCAGGAGAAGGGAGTGGCCACCCACTCCAGTATTCTTGCCTGAAGAATCCCATGGACAGAGGAGCCTGGTGGGCTACAGTCCTAGGGTCACAAAAAGCTGGACGTGACTGAGTGACTAACACATACACACACACACACACACACACACACACACACACACGGAAAACATAATGTCACATTGTCATCAGAACCTTCTGCTTTTTACTGGTCTCCAGGCGAACATAAAACACTGTTTAAACAAAAAATTTTGTGTTGGCTTCTTTGTGATTCATGTGCCCAGAAATCTTTACATAAATNGTGACTAACACACACACACACACACACGGAAAACATAATGTCACATTGTCAACAGAACCTTCTGCTTTTTACTGGTCTCCATGCGAACATAAAACACTGTTTAAACAAAAAATTTTGTGTTGGCTTCTTTGTGATTCATGTGCCCAGAAATCTTTACATAAATGAATGCTTTCTCAGGTAATTGTGTATTATTTCCAATTTTTATGTTCACTTTAATGACTAAGATTTTATTATGGTTATGATGTATACCTGAGGTGTATTTCTTAGCCAAGTAATCTATCATAAACAATGTAGTAGTCTACTCTCTAAAATGTTAAATGATTTATCCTATATATGAAACACTTTGAGATAATTAAAAGTTGTATTACATATGCTTGTATTATATTACACAGAAAATGTTCTGGTCACTACTCACCAGATATTTAAAAACACAAGAGCGTCTTATTTCAAAATATGTATATAGTAACTTCCTCCTGTAAACATAAAACTACCGTTGAGTTTAATACCAGTTATTCTGCCTATATAAAGTGCTCATGAGAATCACTATGTTGTATACTTGAAACTATTATAATAACGTAAATCATGTATACTTCAATTAAAATTAAAAAAAAATTAGATCCAAAAAAGAAGGAGGTCATGCCTGTTAAGAACTTCAAAAAGTTCACTGGGTTATAATAACATATGCTTATCTTATTGCGTTGATTTTGGATCCAAAAGCCAATATTTGGAGGTGCGTTGCATAGTCTGTAAAATGTCTGTGAGGGCAGATGGCCTTGAACAGGGGGTCACTAGTTACCTGAGCTTAAGCCTCGCTTGCCTCTCGGGTGGCACTCATTCAGCTGCCTGAAGCACTGAGCGTGTCTCTTTCAGGGTTCTGGGGGCATGCTCTCTTCATACATTGTGGTCAACAGGGCTTCCTCAGGATTGGGAACTTTGAATAGGCAGCTCTGCAGACAGAACAGATGTGAATGTGGTTGCAGGAGAAAAGGACCAGACACGTGAAATATGAGCTTCCTTTGCTACTAGATTTGGGTCTGATCTTACCAAAAAATGTGCATAAACAAAAGAAAGCTAATGTTGAACTTTTGCTCATAACAGGTAAAATGTTATGTTTTTTAGAACGCTGCAAGTGTAAACCAGTCAGAGCTACACAGAAGACCTATTTCCGAAACAATTACAACTACGGTAAGGATAACTCTCTGATCGACTTATGAACTGCTAGGTTCAGAATGGGGTTTGTGTGTATGTGTAGATTGATAGAACAACTTACAAGTAAGGCTTAAAAACAAACAAGGACAGCTTTTAAGAGCATAGTCTCTCTGTTCTAAACAATTAAAATGTCTCCTATGGGCACTATTCTTAACAAGTGCTTGGTTTTGGGGATGCATTTCAGGCAGCATGGCTGGCCTCTTAGAACATGCAGGGGCAGTTGAGAGGAGCTCTTCTCTCTCTGATAGGCCGGCAAGGATATGGAGCTGCAGTGGGTCATCAGTTGTGATTCACTGGGGTGAACAGTCAGTGGGGTAAACAGAGCCCTTCAATGCATAAGGAGTGCTTAAAAGAGTCAAATTGGATTTTTTCAAACATTCTATCTCATGGAAAACATTGACAGAGCTGGAAAGTAACACAGAGGTTGTTAGTATTCAATGACATGTTGTATTCCTTGAAAAAGTATTCAGGGAAATGTTTTGTTATCTAGCCTGAACTAGACATGTGCTGTTCTGATAAGCAAAGTATTAACTGAAGAGCTACCAATCTAAATGTAGCTGACAAATTTAACTGGGGGAGAAAAAGCTGTGTCTCTGTGCCAGATAATGTGTTAGGTGGTTTCCAAACACTGTCTTGGGTGGTTTTATCAATTGCACCATGAAATGTTCTATTAGCCCTATTTTATCAGTGACTATTGAACCTAAGTTATCCTTCCTTTAATTATTCAGAATGTACTCTTGGATATTGGAATGCTTCAGAGTCACAAATATCAATCACTGTTATTATACTTAGTTCAGTTCAGTTGAGTTCAGTCGTTCAGTCATGTCCGACTCTTTGCGACCCCGTGAATCGCAGCACGCCAGGCCTCCCTGTCCATCACCAACTCCCGGAGTTCACTCAGACTCATGTCCATCAAGTCTGTGATGCCATCCAGCCATCTCATCCTC